>CM060634.1:27012500-27272500 GCA_030578275.1 Meda fulgida | reverse complement strand
ACCTGTTTACATTTTCCTTTAGTGAGCTCCTGACTTTCACCATGAGCTATTTTCAGTTACCTGCTATTTTCAGGGAAACCTGAGCAATTTACATCTGTAAAACAACTTTAATATGCAGGTCAATGGCTAAAATATAATATAATGTAAAACAATTAATTATAAAATATATATTAATATTTGTTTGCAAACTTATATATAAATTATGATATAATTGTATTATAATGTAATTAAAAATAAATAATTATAATAATAATAATTATTATTATTAATATTATTATTGAGTAAAATATTATTTGTTAACTGTGATACTGAAATGTAAGCAATACACATGGGCAAATCATTTATAATAGTACAACTACTACTAATAAAAAACTTGTTACTATATTTATGATTATTATAATTTATTTAAAAATAAGCAATATCCAATCTGCACCTCAGTCATCTAATTATATTCATATATTATAATTAGATGCAAGTTTTAAGTCCTTACAGGAATAAGAACAAAGACGCATTATCTTGTAACAAAAGAAAGACATCCTTCGGGAGCTGCAATTTAAAAACGTGAAATCTAAAAACGCCAATGATTCTAATGAAGCTGTTCTAATAAATTGAACTCCACGTAACGTTCCATGTCTCGCGCGTCGTGGGGTGATTTAGCTCTGGTCGCACAATGCAGAGGCGGTATACGCCCAATATTCAGAGAATCAGAGGATGAGGTCCTGGCATGACTATCATGGATACCCTGCATGAATATTGCAACATCTCACAAGAACATCTATTAAAAGGCAGTCTCGCGCAGCTCCCAAAATAGTGGTGGCGCATCTCATGACAAAGCATTTTAGAGATGCTTCAGTACAGTGGTAAGAATGGATTACCAGCAACAAACCTTACAAGGCCTAAAGCAAAAACATTTACCAGTAAAATACGTTACATTATCTTATTTTCAACTGACAAATAAATAAGGTCATGTCAAATTTGTTACCTTAGACATTATGTATATGTGTTGAAACACCAAAATCATTTTAAATGCTTTAAATAAACTGGACTAAAACAGAAATATTGCTCAACAAAAGGCTAATTTAAAAAAAAACATACCCCTAGTATGTGGTCAGGTTCTTTCTCTAGGAATTACAAGCTGTTTTGTCGTAATTCAGATTTGAAGAAGAATAGACGATGCTGTTTGAGCTCAATCTTCTAGCCGGCTGCTCAGCTTGGACCAACCGCACCCAACATCACTAGTGGGAGATTTGCATTAGTCCCGCCCACTATGCGTGGGCGATGGAAGGACCAGTGACAGACAGGTGCATAATTAGCGTCGAGTGGGCGTGTTAAATTTGAAAATTAGTACCTGCATTTATGGTGTATGTTAGTATTTTGTGGTATCTTTAACATTTGTGCTTCCCATTTGCATTTGTTAACGACCCCTTATTCTTTTCTTCAAGTGCAGTCGTCTATTGTGAGATGTAAAAGTGGCTCGTTGATTGGCTGATTCCAGCGTCCATCAGCTCGATTGACCCATCTTTCTTTCCACTGACAGAACTTGGCGCCCTGTGAGCAAAATGACAATGTATTGGTATTTTCCAGACTAAAATGTGCTTATTAATCTTTAAAGCAGCACGACTTTAGTGTGGATATTTATTTGAATTAAGTTAATATCAGATACACATATTGTAAATATTTGATACATAAAAATAAAGATGCGTTTAGTCTATTCTTTTAAGGAAGTCAGAGATTTACAGGAATATAAAGAAAGCTTATACAAATTATGTAATTATTCAATATTATTATATTGATGAATTATATGGTGTTCAATAGGCTACTTTATTATATTTGATAATATTACGAAGTTGGAACATTTACACTTGCACTTGCTTCATTTGGTCAAAGTGACCTAGCCTTTAATGGCAGGATATGAAAATACCATGACAAGTTTCAGGAAACATCAAGCACACACGACAAAATAAATGATTTACATTTGTGAGCTCAATGAGTTCAGCTAATTCCCAGTTATACAAAAACTTAGTCAGGTAAAGTTAAACATTCACTAAAAATGCATTTTTGTACCCAAAAATTGTGCTTCCATCAAAGCAGTCAGTAAACTATAATATAATATAACATAATATAATGTAATGTAATGTAATATAACATATTATAATAAAATGGCAGTTATATATTGTTACTGCACTGATTTTTTTATAATAAAGTGTAATTATTTATATGTTTTGGATTAATCAAATGCATTGCAGAGACAGTTATTTTAAATTATATTATCATCAGTATCTGTCTATAACTAATTGTAAACTGATGCCAGAACAGGATTTGGACTCTTTTGGATTAGTATACTAATGCCAGGTTGCTTGTATAGAAAGAAAGAAAGAAAGAAAGAAAGAAAGAAAGAAAGAAAGAAAGAAAGAAAGAAAGAAAGAAAGAAAGAAAGAAAGAAAGAAAGAACGAAAGAAAGAAAGAAAGAAAGAAAGAAAGAAAGAAAAAGAAAGAAAATTCTCTCATTACATATTCACCCTCAAAACGTGTATGCTGTCCTTTTTTATGTGGAGCACAAAAGGAGATGCTAGGCAAACATGTTTTGAACTGACAGCCTTAGTCACCATTCCCCTTTCACTGCATCATTTTGTCTACGTAATGAATGTAAATTGGGACTGAGGCTGTCATTCTTCCTAACATCTCCTTTTGTGTTCTGGCTACTAAAGAAAAAAAGTTGTATTGTTTTGGAACAATTAGGGTGACTAAATGATGACAGAAATTGTTATTCTATTCTATTCTATTCTATTCTATTCTATTCTATTCTATTCTATTCACTTCTATTCTATTCTATTCTATTCGCGTTGGCATCCATAGTGCAACTCGGACCTGCATTTCCATCCTCCAACCACCAGATGCCACTAGACACCTGATAATAATTTGTATCCCATACGTCTTAAAATATCAAAACAAAATTTACAGCAGAATTCTTACCAGTGTAAGCTAACAAATCACTTCGCCGAGATAGAGAAAATAGTACTGAGTAATACATAGTTATAAGTTATTAGCTTCCTATTTTAGCTTCCGACATGACGTCACTGTTTACAAACACAGGCGCCGGAAGTGAGACTGGCAAAAACAAGATTACGGAAAGAGTGGCCAGAGAGAGAGCGAGAGAGAGAGAGAAGCAGAGCGAGAGAGAGAAAGAGACGTGCGCATGTATCAGTCAGACTACTAGACAACAAAACCTGTACAATTTAGCCAGACACCTTCACTGCTTTATTGTATTTTACACTGTATGTCTTAGGGCAAAGAAGAACATTTTTAAAGACATGAAGACCTGCAGAAAGGTCGCTATGGTAAGTTTCTGTCTCCGTTGTAAGTAATACAGGGTGAACTGCTGTCTTTTACTCTTATCAAGATTGTTATGAACTAGTATGTCTATAAACACATAACATAGGCTACTGTACTGAATAGGAATTGCTTATTTACAAATATATTGGCAAAACTCTACCTTATTGTTCTGGTAAGACACAATCCTTGTGTTGCCAGTTCACTTGATTAAAAGCTCATTTGCAATGTAAGTTTATTGTTTAAAATGACAGCAAAGGTTAATTTACACTTTTTAGTTTAGCACAGATATATTGTCTAAATCTTGTTTATTTCAGAGTTTGTGAAATTCAAAATCTGAGATCAGAAACCCTTCTTAACCTCCAGAGCTTCACCCTTTAGTGATCAGGTAACAAAACTGGCAAAACTCTTCTAGCATGTCACATGAAATAGTTTTTACAAACAAACTATTGTAACTTTGAGGCTCATATAGTCTACTTCAGAATAGCAAAGTAATGCATTTTGGTATGTACATGTAGAGTAAATGCTGATATGCTTTGTGTGCTTCACAGAAGTGTGACTCAGCTGTTCCCAGAATTAGGCAACTCTAAAACAACACTTCTAAGCAAGCAGAGGTGTGCTGAAAAACTGCCTCTAACAGTTTTGGGCTTTATGCCAGTGATGGATGGGGCATGAAAATAAGGACGTACCAGGTTTTTAACTTAAGAAGAAATTGATATCAAATTTCTGGCTTGTGACGCAAGTGATTGTTTTTAAGAGACTGCCACAGGTAGAAATCAAATACGAGGGAGCTTCAGAAATCCCTCAAGTGTTCAAACTCAGGAATATGAAGTAAGCAAAAACATTTTTTTTTGGAAAAACAAAGTCACTGCCAGCTTTCTTTATTTATCAGCAACCGAACAGATATTTAAAACGTGCTGTTTCAACAAAAGTTCAATTAGCTCTGTTAATTGTAAGCACACAATCTCACCTGTCAGGTCATGGCAGATTCTTGCCCAGACACTGTTGATGGTGAGATTATAGGCATTTCTGAGGGACAGCTGTTAAATACATCCAAAAAAGAGGACTTTGACCCTGGTAGACCACAGGATAAGAAAACCAGCCAAAAAGAGGGTGTTACCACCACTGAGCAATCCTCTGGACGTATGAAAGATCACCTCACACCATGCAAAGATTCTCCTACAACCACCACTTCTCTTGAAGATGATGCTAATGCGGCTCAATCGACCTCTGTGACCAGTAAAAACCAAGACAAAACCGATGAATCCGAGATCATCAATAGCCAATCCTGCACGCCCAGCCAGTCAGAGGTGACGCCCACTTTCTCAGTGGCAAGCCTGGAGTTCTCTGAGGAGACTAATGGGATTCCTCCTGATAGATCTTTGATTTCACCCAAATCTGCTCAGGATGGGAAACAAGTCCCCTCTCAGGGGAACGAAGGGGTCGGTGCGGGGGCTTCCAGGGCATCAGAGCCTGGGATGCCAGCGTATTATTTTGTCAAGTGGATAACCTGGAAAGAGAAGAAGACCGCCATCATCACGCAGAGCGAGAACGGACCCTGCCCCCTGATTGCCATCATGAACATCCTGTTGTTGCGATGGAAGGTTAGCCATTCTGCATTAACTGCTTGTCATACAAACACTTGGCGCTAAACAAATACAATATGTGTGATGTTTGCAAAGGCAAGTATTACTTTTACTACGTACTAAGTATTAAGAGCTATGTATTACATTTCAGCATGTAACTTGTCATGCAAGAGTTATGTTCCTGATGTGAAAGGTGCCTCAAATTATAAGTCATCTGATGGACAATATTTTTTCTGCGAAAAAATCTGAGTAATCAAACTTTCTTTGTGACCATTTAGTTTTTTATATTTATTGCAGTGAGTAAAATCTATGACTATTATTATATATAATAAAATGTAAAAATAAAATATATATATATATATAAGACGCTATAAGGTTTTTACACACACATACACACATAGGGCAGTCAAATCGATTAATCACGATATGTGTATTTATTTTTTAATACTTTTATTCAGCAAAGATGCATTTAATTAATTAAAAGTGACAGTAAAAACATATACAGTATAATGTTACATTGTAACAAAGTTGTTTTCTGTTTCAAACAAATGCTGTTTTTTTTTTTAACTTTCCATTCATCAAAGAATTCTGAAAAAATGGATCATGGTTTCCACAAAAATATTAAGCAGCACAAGTATTTTCAACATTGATAACAAGAATGAATGTTTCTTAAGCACCAAATATGACAATGATTTCTGAAGGATCATGTGAAAATTTAGCTCTGCCATCACAGGAATAATTTACATTTTAAATATTCAAATAGAAACGGTTTTGTTAAATAATAATATTTCACAATATTACTTTTTTTACTCAAATAAATGCAGCCTTGGTGAGCATAAGATACTTGTTTCAAAAACACAAAATCCTACGAACCCAAAACTTTTGAATGGTAGTGTATATATAACTATATAATATCATAAAATGCAATACAATCCAGTTTAGTTTAGCTGAACTACAAAGCTTTATGAGCTTTCTTTGGCCTAGTAATATATTTACTCTCCTTATCAGTTTCTGTGTTGCTGTATAAACATGATTTTAGCTTACAGTATAACACGGAGATAACACATTCAGGGGGGAAAAAGCCTGTTGTGAAATTTTAGAAGAAAAAAGGTTGTGCCATGGCTAAAAGCAGAAGTTTTTGTTTGTGAATTTTTCATGTGCATCTAGTTTAGATTATATGTATTATATGCATGTAACAAAACATGAATTGAATTGTCTGTGTTTATTCTTTAGGTGAAGTTCCCGGCTCAGACGGAAGTGGTCACCACAGAAGAGCTGATGGCTCACCTTGGTATGATGTTTTAGAGCACTGTTTCTATATGTTACATCAAATTACATTAAAACACAAAGTGTCGAGTCACAGCACATCTTTCCTGTTAATGGACTGTAATAAGTTAAGGAGCCTTAGTGGTGTGTCATAATTAACTTTATGGTTGAAAACAGATGGCTAGTGTGACTTGAGAAGAAGGGGGTGTGGTTACTGTGTGAAAACATTTGTGTTTCAGTACCACTAATGGCACCCCAATCACGGATTGAACCATTAAGTCTCTGCCCTTGGTGTAAGTAGTAATTTAGCAGATGCTTTTAGGTTGAGTGCCTTACTCAAGGACACAATGGTAATACTTTTTGACCCCTCAGTGGGTTTGAATGGTTACTAGTCCAGATGTTTAAAGTGCCCCTGTTATGCTATTTTAAAGGTGTTTAGTAGGTCTCCTACAATAGGTCTACATGAATCCAATTTAGTTTTCTCAAAATATCCATTCATTTCTCAAAGAGTCTGAAAACGGTTAGTTTGGAGATTCAGTCTCACTAAACCCCTTCTTTCCGTGTGCCTACTCTACTCTAATTGGTCAGACGGCCCAGTCTGTTGTGATTGGTCTGTTGCTTACACCGCGTGTCGGTAACGAAACGGCCAATACCATAACACTGCATTCACACAGGGCGTCGACGCTTGACTGAAGCTTGGTGCTGTCTCGACCGTCCTTGTGACAACAGCCAATCACATTACTTCCAGCTTGGAATGCAACTCGCTAGGGTATTTGCATAAAGGTGATTTGATTGGTTGATTGGTTTTTCCATATAAATTCCAGCCGGAGTCCTCATTGAAGTGCAAAGGGTATTCGCATCGCTGAAAACAGCGTCTTCTGGACAACAGTACTGTAGCAATGTTCAGGGAAGAAGGAGGCGGGAACCGGCGAACAATCAAAATATAATTTATTTAAATAAAACAAACAAACGAAAATACCGCCAGCAGCCCCTCGCGGACGACTGCTGGCTACCGAAAATAAATATAACTAAAGTAAAATACAAAAACAAAACACAACTAAAATACAGGCCTGTTCCTCTCTCGATCATCAACGTCGTCGCTCCTCCTTTATGCTTCCGCTCCTCCGTGAGAGATGCGAGACCGGTGTGCCTCACAGGTGTCGCTCATTAGCAATCGCACCACCGGCCTCGCGCCGTTCTCTCACGTCCCTCGGCCGTCCTGTTCGCCACATACCCCCATCGCCCCTCACAGGCCGGGGGGTACTCACGAGCCTGTGCCTACTCCCCCCCCCGGCGGCGGCGATCCCTGGGGAGTATGGACAGACAAACCGAGGGAAACGGAGACGGAAGCATGAGGAGCGACAGATCGAGAGAGGGGAGAGAGGAAAAAAAAATTGGTCCGGTTCCCACAACGCGCTGCCATCTGGTCCCCCACCAGCTGGCGATCTCCTCCGCGGTGCCTGGCGGCGACGCTGGGTAGCCCTCGGTGGACGGCTCGACGCTCCTCCGCCGCCCGGTGGACGGCGACGGCTCCTCGGGTGCCTTGGGCAGACGGTAGGAGTCCCCCGCTCCCTGCTCCTCCCCTTCACTGGTGGACGGCAGCAGGCTCCGGCCCACGGCGAGCGGCGGCGACTCCTCCTCTCCCTCCCGGATGGCAGCCGCCCCTCCAATACCCAGGCGGCCGGCAGCGAGCTCGACCGTCCCACCGGCAACTCACTCCAGCGCCCCGCCTCGAGCGTCCGTGGCCGCGAGTCCCCCGCTCCCTGCTCGATGGCACCGCGGATTCCCCACACCGGCGAGGACTCTCTGACAGCGCGTTCCTCCCTCTTCCCGGGTTTCGGCACCAGTGTAGCAATGTTCAGGGAAGAAGGAGGCGGGAACCGGCGAACAATCAAAATATAATTTATGCTTCCGCTCCTCCGTGAGAGATGCGAGACCGGTGTGCCTCACAGGTGTCGCTCATTAGCAATCGCACCACCGGCCTCGCGCCGTTCTCTCACGTCCCTCGGCCGTCCTGTTCGCCACAAGTACAAACCAAACTCTTCTAGTCTCAGTGAAAACTACAGTGTTTGAGGGTCAGTGTAGATGTCCTTTGCGTGCAGCCAATTAAGACCATAGGCTGGCATTATGCAAATGTGTTACATTGTTACAGACATATGTTACAGAAGAGAGACTGTAATTGCTGATGACTCATTTCAGGAGTTCAATCAATTCTTTCTTTTAGGAGACAATGACTTTGTCATGCACTTTAATCTTTAAAACTTTGCAGACCTTTTACATTCACAAACCGCTATATTACACACTGCATGATAAGGTCATATTCAAAAAAAGCATAATAGGGGCACTTTACCCGCCACTCTACTGATCAGCTATGGGTGGAGGTTTTCTTTGACAGTGTTGCTAAAAGTATTTGGAAATGTTTGCACATTTAGGTCACATGCATGAATGTCATTGTATTGCATTACATAAAATTTCAAATCAAGTGGCAACTAAAAATAATCTCTAACTAACTTTTCTGCTCCATTTTTAAAAAAAATCCTATTAACCAACTGGTTTCATTATAATTGTATATATTTATGCACATATAATACAATGGCATTCAGACATTTTAAGTGTGGCTTAAGTGTCCAAATAATTTTTGGAGCCACTGTATATCATCTTTTATTAGGTTAATAGCTGGAAAGATCAACATGTGATGAGGATGTTGTTGAGTGATAGGGAGATAAACCAGAAGTGCTTTCACTAACAATACAAACATCCTTGACACGAAAAGGTGAAACTTCTCAATTCACGTAATGACAACAACCTTTGACAGAAAGCTGAAGTGTTTTTAAAATGTGATTCTGTTCTCGTTCCAGGTGAATGTGTGCTGTCCATCAAACCGCGAGAGAAAGCGGAGGGCATGGAGCTCAATTTCCAGCAGGTAAATCATACTGTGGGGGAAGAACAAGTGATACAGGCTCTGGTCTGCAAGATCTTCAACACATGTCTAGTGAATTGAATTAACATGTTAAGCAGACGGGCTGTACTGGAAACCTCAGAACCGAAACACATTTACAAGCAGATATTGTGAATGTGGCCTTCAGTCTATGAATGAAGGCTTGTGATCCCTTCATTAACAATTCCAACAATTACAGCGTGTGTTTGTGCTTATAAAGATGCACAAATGAAAGCTTCCTTTTGTCAATGTGCTGTTGATGTTCCTTTTTTGCCCATGATTAGAAATTAGATGGATTGAATAGAATAATTCAAGCTTGTAAGCAACTACTTACTGCTTTTTTTACATGATTTCAACGTGATAGGTTAGCTAAGTGGAATCAGCATGTTGTGAGGCAAATATTACTCATACCATTACCATGATAAATTCCCCTGAAATAACATCATGTATTTTGTGTCAGAAGACTTTATTTTTTCATTGTATATCTCATTCCCTTCACAGAACATGAGTGACGCGATGGCTGTGCTGCCAAAGTTGTCCACAGGCCTTGACGTTAACGTGCGTTTTACAGGTGTTTCTGACTTTGAATACACACCTGAGTGCATCGTCTTTGATCTGCTTGACATTCCGCTCTACCACGGCTGGCTTGTCGACCCGCAGGTACGTCAGCAAAACAATGTTCTAATGTGTGAATTCTGTACGTTCAAACAACACTGCAAGTATTACATTGTTCTTCAGAGTCCTGAGGTGGTGTCTGCAGTTGGAAAACTCAGCTACAACCAACTGGTGGAAAAGATCATAGACTTCAAGCACTCGACAAATAGCAGTCAAGTCAGTGAAGGTACGTTAAATGTTATTTCTACAAACATATGGTTGATCAACTTGTTCTTCTTGACTGTCATTATTGGACTCAGGCTCAAACCATAGTTAGCATAGCTACAATAAGGTTTACAGCACCTCAGGAAGCCTCCGCTGCTGATACTCGCTGGTTTTGGTAAGGGGCGTTACATTTACGACACACTCTCTAAGCAGAACACCAATCACAACAGACTGGGCCCGGCTGACCAATCAGAGCAGACTGTGCTTTTCGGAAGGTGGGTTTTAAAGAAACTGAAACTAAAACAAAGGGTGAAAACAGGTGCTGCAACAATATAAGTTATAAGAGATCACGGGCCCTATTTTAACTATCTAAGCGCATGGTCTAAAGCGCATGGCGCAAGTGCACTTAGAATCCACTTTTGCTAGTTTAATGACTGGAAAAAGGGTCGGCGAGCCTGGCACATGGTCTAAAAGGGTTTTCCCTATTCTCTTAATGAGTAATAGGTGGGTTTTGGGCGTAACGTGTAATCAACCAATCAGAGTCTCATTTCCCATTCCCTTTAAAAGCCAGTTGTGCTCACGCCATGGCGGATTCACTATTTACATGGCGGAATTTGCAAGCGGAGAGTCACTGAATACTTCTCCAGAGAGGAAACAGATCTGCTCGTGCGAGAGGTTAAAGCATGCAAGCAGACCATCTATGGGACAAGCTGGATTCCACCATATCTTTATGTACACAATATTTTTTTCGCATTGTAATCCTTTTTATTTTTAATATTTGCCATGTTTGTGTGTGTAAAGATCAGTGTACACGTGTTGTGCACCCGCCTATAGGCCCATATTACAAATGCGCCCTTTAAATGACAAAAAAAATACTGCGCCGTAGACTTTAAACGCAGTCTCTTTCAGTTGACTCAAAATAGCAACGCGCCAACAATGCACCTGAACGCACCTTGGTTTCAGACCAGCACGCCCACGGGCGCACAAATGGGCGCAAATGCATTTGCCATTTAAACGATGTGGCGCAGGACGTGAAAATGATAGCTGCATTGGGCTGAAACTAGCAAAAAACACTTGCGTCGCGCCTGGTGCTGTATTGCGCCGGGTGTATGATAGGGCCCTTAATGTTTTTTTTTTTTAACTAAATGATGTAAACATGTTCTAGTAGATCCCAGAAACAAAATTATGAACCTGTAAATGACCATAATAGGACCCCTAAATGAGCTATTGGTATACACTAATGGCTCAGATATTGTGTATCAGAAGTGTGTGAACTTTTCTGCATTGTGGCTGATAGTAAGTCTTAATCTCTTGTTTGTTGACAGGTTTGATAGCAGAGCAGTTTTTGGAGTCCACAGCAACCCAGCTGTCGTATCACGGCCTGTGTGAGCTCAACACCACTGCCAAGGAGGGCGAGCTGTCTGTGTTTTTCAGGAACAACCACTTCAGCACTATGATAAAACACAAGGTGTTTACCAGCCTTCCCACACCAACACTCTTCATGGCCGCTAAGCTGATTATAACAACCCCAGCGTTGTCAAGCCGCTTTAAACCCACCACCAAAAAAAAGGAAAAGATTTGAGGGCAGATTTATATAGCAAAAATAGCACCAACGTATTTATGTATTCATGTTTTTTACCCCGTGTATTCAAATTTTGAGCAGAAAGATGCTCTATAATGCAGATAGTTTGCTTATATTGAACTGATACATGAATATTTTGATATTTTGTCTTATAAAACAGAAATTGTGACTAAAATAATGCTCAAATTAATGGGCCCTTTTCACATTTCTGGTGTTCATAGAAGTGGAAGTCGTCATATTTGGGTAAACTTCTATAGTGGCAATATAGCATTTCTATGACTTTCCAAAACAGGAAAAAATATTGAGAGATTGATTACAGCAGTCAGAAGAGAGAGCAATGTCAAATTTGCCGTCTCTCCCATAGCTGTTGTATTAGAAACACCCACACACAAAATATTTAGCTAGATTTACAATGTTAATAACTGTGGAAATGCCATAGTCCAGCATTTTTGCAGCAGGGTTCCCATGGGTCATTGAAATCCTTGAAAGTTTGTGAATCTGAAAAAAAAAAACAAGGCCCTGGAAAGTTTTTGAAAATAAACATACATAGATACAGGTCCTTGAAAGTGCAAGAAGTTTTCAGAATTTTTTTTAATTTTATTCCCTCCGGTCCGCTAATATATTATTTCGCTAACGCCCTGTGGCCTATGCAAATTAGCTTGCTTGATTTACGTTACATTTACGCGTAACGTTGTGTTTCCAACGCACACACGAAACTACTATGATGGTAACTACTACGTTTCATGCAAAAGTTAATATCAGATTATTTTAGAATACAGTATAGGATGTACCGAATATTCTTTAGTTTTATGCAAAACAGAAATACGACAAATAGAATATCAGATCTGTCATGTGTCCAAAAATCTATGTAAAAAAGCTTTTTTGCAATGTTGTGTTTGACACATCAAAACTGTAACAATGTATCTTACAAGGTAACACAATGTAACCTTGCTCTCACTTGAAATGTGTCCCCACATTAAGTCCCTGAATTTGAGGGAATTTGAATTTGGTCCTTGAATTTGAAGTTAACCAAGGTGTGGGAACCCTGAGTAAATATCTGAAGACATTCAGTGCCTTTTTTAAATCAAATCAAATACAAGCTAAAAAGCAACACATTTCAAGTTGGATGATAACGATGGTACTTGAACCTAATGGAAAGCATTTCAAAATGTGCATGGCTTTGTTTGAGCCATTGGCTGAGCAATAATCATTATGTTCTATGTGTGAATCTGCAGGGTCACCTTTACCTGCTGGTCACAGATCAGGGTTTCCTGCAGGAAGAGAGCGTGGTGTGGGAGAGTCTCCATAATGTGGAGGGGGATGGGAATTTCTGTGACTCAGACTTCAGATTGTGTCACCCATCCCAGAAACCCCCAGCAGCCAGCCAGCCCTCCGTGCAACAGCAGCAAATGCAGATCGACCAGGTGGTAAAGGGTTTGTCTTTTCTTTTAAAACCAATAATATCATAGCCTAAAATTTTGCACCTCCTCACAATCCATTCAAGTTCCATTGCAATATAAATCTAGTTCAGTATTTCCCACTGATTATTCTGTTGAACTAAGAAATATGTCATTTTAAGGAAGTTAAATGCATTGAGAAAGCCGTTTCATGCTGGCATCTACAGAAAGATTGGTTTATGAGTGACTGAATGTTTTCCAGGACTATCTGGTGGCGATGTCCCTGCAGCAGGAGCAGGGTGAAGCCCCGGGACCCTTGAGTGATCTTGAGCTGGCCAGACAACTGCAGCAGGAGGAGTATCAGCAGCCTCAAACACAGCAGCAGCAGCAGCAGCAGCAGCCCACTGCAGGACAGGTACTGCTTTCCCTGAGGAGGAAACTCCTGCGCATCACACTTTAGGGCAGGGCTCGGCAACAGCAATATTTTCTGGCCCGCCGGGTTATTTTGGAAGTCTGTTTTTTTTTTATCAGCCTATTCTTATTTGTATTACCTGATATAATTTATAAATATTTGCACTAAATGCTGCACAAAACTCTTCCACTACTTGAGAAACGGCGTAGGCGCTCTGCGATTTCACCGCCGCATACTGTGTGAAACGCCCATACGCGCGGGATTAAATTTTAAAGTATAAAGACGGTAGCAGTCGTAACTCTGGTGTACTTTGGACGGAGCGGGCGCTGTGACTGACAGTAGCCCACTCCCGACATCTTTTGACAGCGTATCTGCACTTCATTCTGACCACCTGTACACCTAACTGAGGATCTGTCTGGTACTCAAACCATTGTCAGTCAACAACATTCTTTTTTTGCAAGGATGTTTGAAATAGTTTGCCGGAAAATAGCCTACTTCATTTAACAGTAGGGCAATATGGTTTTCGTTTATGTTGCTTAGACATTTGAGTGATAGGCTTTGTCCTATTTAATTTGTTGTTTATATTTCATTCATTTTTTCTGTGACATTTTTTTCTCTGCTGACAGTAGGCCTACAATGTTAAAAAAAATATTTTATATTGACACGAACACAATTTTTGAATAGCATTTATAACTGTTATAGGCTACTTAATCTCTCTCTTTCCGTTAGAGACTTTTGAATGTGAGATTCTGGAAATGAGATCTAAATTTTGCGGACCAGTGAGGTCGGGAAATAAAGCGGGTGAACACAGAGTGTATTTGAAGCGGTTGCTGAATAGAACCTTGTGAAAAAAACAGTCCCGCGCAGACCTCCTTAAACCTTAGGTGTGTAGGCTATGTGTGTGTCCCGAATAAATAATAATTAAAAAAAAAAGGAATAAAGTTCAAAAAGTGCTATTCAAGTGCTATTCACACCTTTATTAAAATGGCTGTAATCTGTTACCACAATAGTACTTGATCTGTTTAAAATGATTTCATTGATATATGCCTACTAAGGTGTTAAATTAAAAATCAAAATTAAAATTTGTCTAATCCAGTAATTAATTTTTCCTATTTTTGATCTGAGCACACAATCAGAAAACCCATCGTTATTCGTTTTTTTATTTTAGGTCAGGAAATAAATAATGGAAAAACAAGTCAGTTTTCATTTTTGGTTTTAATTTGAAAAAATGATTGAATGAATGATACACGGACCGGATACGCAAACAGAGTTCATTAAGAGTATTTCATTTGTATCCATAGGCCTATTCCGTGTATCTGGCCCACCATCTACTGGCTAAAAAAAAAATATTGGCCCACGGCCAAAGTTACTTGCCGACCCCTGCTTTATGGTATTGTTTCTTTGAGAGTAAATGGGCTTTATTCATGAAACCTGGTATTATTCTTTATAAACCATTCATTCATGATTTAGATACATTTGTTCTACTTGTGTTGTGTTATATGAATATCAGACTATATGATTTTTTTTTTTTTTTAAGAAATCTCTTCGGCTGCATTTATTTGATTAAAAAATATAGTAAAAACATTCATATTATGAAAAATTATTACAATTTAAAATATTGATTGTCTATTGGAATATGTTTTAAACTTTCATTTATTTCTGTGATGTAAAGATGAATTTTCAGCATCATTACTCCAGTCGCCAGTGTCACATGATCCTTCAGAAATCATTCTAATATGCTGATTTACTGCTCAAGAAATATATCATTATTATCAATGTTGAAACTATATATTTTTGTGGAAACCATCATACATTTTGTTTCTCAATTTTTTTATGAATAAAAAAGTTTTTTTTTTTTAAACAGCATTTATTTGAAATAGTTTTAACAGTCATATGTGAAAATTAAAAATAATTAAATAAATAAAATCCCTTTTGGATGAACCGTTCCTTTAAATGCCTTTTATAAACATCTCCCAGCTCAGTTAATGGTTTCCTCTGTAGTGTCGAGTCACCTTCATTTAATAGCACTTTTCACTATACAGATTGTTTCAAAGCAGAAATAATGCAACAAAGATAGTTTTGGCTGTACAGCAGCTCTAGAAGAAAGTCCTTGTCTAGCTTAATGATTAATTTCCATTGTAAAAGTCATTAGTTATTAACTTAGTGGCCGCTTACACGACACCGTTTTCAACTGAAAACAGAAAACTTTGAATGCGTTCTGGCCGTTCATTTACACGACTACGGTGTTTTGGTGGCAGTAATGCAGTAACAACAGTCAAGAGTTCCCGAAACTGACCTCTAGAGTAAATGTGTCCTTTTGTCATATCCCCACAGATGAGAGGTCAAGCCGCACCGCAGCAGGGAGGACAGCGGCGTCGGGAAAAGAAGGAAGACTCTGATTGTTGTATTCTTTAAGTCCGAGTTCACTTGCCACTATAACCAGACTCTCTAAAGCCACTTGAGCTTCAGTTAACATGTTCTTCTTTACCACTACTGAAACAAGGGACTTCACTCTTATCTGACCTGTCGTCCCAACGCCAAGCCTGCCTTTACAGTACAGTTGTCCCCCTTGTTTTTGCCTTTCCTTTATCCTCATGGTTGGAACTGTTGCTCATCGTTGTCTACAGGACCAAATAAAGGTAGCATTTGTTTCTAAGCATTAATGAGCATCTGTTTGAGTGCTAGTGTGGAGCTCCTAACTATGCCCTTGAAGACTGTATTGGTAAATAATCAGGTATTGTTATAAGAATTTAATATTACACTGAAATGCTACTGTCTCAAGTTGATCTGTACAGTTTCATCCAAAGTGATGTACAGTACATTAAGTACACCGTACTCTGTGCTTTGATTCGCTCAGCACACCGTGGAGCTCCAAGTATTCTGTATGCTGAGCTAATAAAAGCCACTTCTGTGTTAACAGGAAATGTGTGGCCATTGATTTATGAAGAGTCATAACTTGTGCTGGCCTACTTGTTTTACACAAAGCAACGTAGTGCAGCATTTTTGGTGCGGAGTCATCATTTCGCACACATACACAGTTTAGTGTTACTGTCCAAGTCCAAGCCCACTTGTAAAAATGCTTTTATTTTTTAAAGTCATCATTATTATTAGCGTGAAAAGTGCTGACATGAACAAAACATGATGATCATGTTCTCCAGCATGATTCAAGATCTGAAGAACGTCTTGCGCTTCAATGGAATCATGAACATCAGACCCTCTGTGCAAAGGAGTCACATGATCAAATTTTTCTTAAGCAGAAAATCAGCATATTAGAATGATTTCTGAAGGATCATGTGACACTGAAGACTGGAGCGATGATGCTGAAAATTCAGCTTTGCGTCACAGGAATAATTTACTTTTTTAGATGCATTAAAATAGAAAACATTTTAAATAGTATTATTATTTCACAATATTACTTTTATATTTCTATTGTATTTTTTGATCAAATAACTGCAGCCTTGGTGAACACTGAAAGAAGGATTTTCAAAAACGTACAAAATTATGACGACCCCAAACTTTTTGGTAGTAGTGTATGTAGCTACATTCGTTTATTATATTTTTACAAATATGTAATTTTTATATAAAATATATAATAATGCTTTAATGTAATTTATTTAGGCTAAAACCGTTAGGAATTTGCTTCTTTTTTTAAATTACTTTTCAAATCTTATCAGCGTTCTAACTGCAACTCAAAGTAAAACTGACATTTTTAAATTCTGTATCCTAAGAGATACAAGAACTATTGAGAAATATAAGTTATAAAATATAAGGAAATATAATTATATATCATTAAAACATAAATGCAGTGAACATGGGTGAAGTAGTTCACAAACACTTGATATAAAGAAACACATCATATTGTTTATTAGTGCTGATTTATGAAAATGTGCTCACAGTCAGAATAATTTCATTTCATTGTTTTATATGGAAGATGTACAATTGTACACTTTTAACATGAAAAAAACATGAAATACAAAAAGAAAAACCTTTTTGAAAAGAGGACATTATAAGTACAAAACAAACAATGTACAATGTGCTGCATTTCATCTTTTTCTCCCCCTGTGTGCTTTCCGTTGAGAAAATTAAAGTGCAAGACAAACACCAGGGTTCAAATGTTTTAAAAAGAAACTGCCCAACTCCGAACAAACATCAGATCCTTTTGTAACTTTTTAAAAACATATTCAATACACAAACCATGCATGGACTGACTAAAAAAGAGGTGGTATTTAGATTAGAACATTAGACATGTTAGATGTCTATGGTAAAAATGGCAGGGTAAACTCATGGCATAGTACTGACGCGCACAACAAATGAACACATACGCAGATTCCACGGGGTTGACAGAAAAACCAATGAACAAATCCTACATGATTCAGTGAGAAGTTAATGTGCTAGACACGTTCGCAATTGGTTTCTTTTGAGTTTGTCACAATGAAACATACGAATTACCAACACTGATGCGTAACTACAACACACTATCATCAGCTTGACCAGTCATGTGACCAGCGTGTCGTTTTGGTTTTCCTTCTTTTTGAGGGCAACAGTTTTGTGAGCCTTTACCAAACAGTAAAAACAAATAATCCACTCCATGTAATCACAACCTCATAAATAATGCAAAGAAAATGGATATTTACAGAGCACAGTGGTTTGTATGAGGCACTATGTTGTACTGAACGTTTTACATTTCTGCGGTGTGACATTGTACTTGCAACAAAAAATGACATTATTTGTCAATGGACTATGAGGATATGAATAATCTATCCATAAATGGATGAAAGTGATCATATGCCTGAATGTTTCAGTTATTCCCATGGAATAATATGGAAGCCCATTTCCGCCACAGAATAAAAGAATTAAGAAGGTAATTGTGGACTTTCATCTAAAAATTCTGACTTTTTTCTTGCAATTACAAGTTTGTATCTCACAATTGAGACTTTTTTTCAGAATAGTGAGTTTATATCTTCCAATTCAGACTTCATAACTCACCATTGCAAAATTTATCCTGCAATTCTGGCTTTAGAACTCACCATTGCAAATTGAAACTCGCAATTCTGACTTCATAACTCGCAACTCCAACTTTCTCAATTCTGAGAAATAAAACCGAGTTTATATTTCGCAATTCGGACTTCATAACTTACAGTACACTTGCGAGTTCTCTCAAATCTCTCAATTCTGAGTAAAAAAAAAAAGAGAATTGCGAGATATAAACTTGATTGCAAGAAAAGTCAGAATTGTGAAATAACTCAATTAATAAAAAGTCAGAATTGCGAGTTTAGATGTCTCAATTGGGAGAAAAAAAGTCAGGAATGTGAGATAAAATTCACAATTACAGTTATTTTATTTCCTGGCGTAAACAAGCTTCCATAAAATAACACTTTTAAACTGCTTTCAATCACTTTTCAGGTATAAAAAGGAGCTTTTCTGCTTCAGATCTGTCGAATCTGATTATTTACACTTATTCCTCAACTGTCATTTCTCAGATCCACATTCATCTAATATTCCAGTTTTCAGTCATTCATTTGAACGTTGCAATTAAGAACTGTCTCAGTAAATGACTTCATTAACTGTTTGTGGTTATTAAAAAAAGTAAGTCTGATATTTTATTTCACAGGATACAGAATTGCTGTTGTCAGGATATTGAGATACAACATTAATATTCAAATCTCAAGACTGCAAATGAGGCAGAATATTAGAACTGTGCACTGCCTTTAAAAGGGAAAATAAATCATAATATAAAACAAAAATGATCAAAATGCAACAGGGCCTACAAACACCACAAAATAAAAGCTCGTGCAATTATAATAAGGACTTCAACTAATTTTGGTTAGAGTCAAACTTTAAGCCTTGAGTAAACTGAGCAGAATTAAACACGACATATACAGCACATTCATCTGACGAGCCTAAATGTGTTTTCTGCTGATGCAGCGCTAGCAGGCTGTCTGACAGCCGGTCACCGCTCTGCTAACGCTGTACCGTAGTGAGCAGCGGACGTTCAGTGCAGTCAAACTGCTGATTGTTGTGAATCACAATCATTTGCGTAGTTAAACCCGTTTCGCTTTTTTAAAGCACCATTACTCTGTAGTAAAGTTATCACTTCTACTCATTTCCCATCTCACATATATTACTACAGTATTTGAATAAATAACTACATCTGACTCCAAATCTCTTCATAAATAATTGGAGTGGCTTTGTTTTGAAACGAATTGCCTATTGAACCCCTTTAACCCTCACCAGCTGAGATCATATCATCTTGAGTAAACTTTAAAGGAGATTTTCCCCACAATTCATAGCCTTTCAATACTTTTGAAATTAATAAAGCACATCAAATTAGTTCATTATTTTAACTATAAATGATCATTTTTAAAATAATAATTACTAAATTATCAACACTTTTCCCTCACATTTATGAACTTTTGGCTAAGATCAAGTGTAATATCTGAAACCACTAATAAAATAATGTATTTAAAGCCTATAGAAATAGAGCAAAATTCTCTTTTGAGAGATAATCAACACAAAGAGAAGCTGTTGTGGCGCAAACTTTTTTTTTTTTAAATAAATAAATAATTAGTACGTATTTGTCTAAATTTAAATAATATAATCAAATTTTAGAAATGTAAAAGCAATTTTTTTCGTACATGCTTTTAGGGTGACAGTGCACACTTTACTAATAACTAATAATAAGAATAATATTTCATAGTAGCAATATAGTGACGATGGCTATACATTTGGAAGAATTTTTTTTTTTTTAAATTTAAATTACATTTTAACTTCTGGTATTCTTAACCTATGAAGATATTCTTCTGGGCTCACAGATAAACTATTTACATTTGTTAAGTGCTATTAATGTTGCTGTAAGAAAACAACTGGACAGACCTGGACGAGGAGGGGGGCTTGAGAACAATCCCGAAATCACAGCCTCATTTGCATATTTAAAGGGACTTAAGAGGTCTTCGTTTTTCTATCCACCTACATTGTGCACCATCTGAACCAGTAGTGTCGTCTTGACCTTCGCAACAGCAACTAGATGTAGTCATTTCCAAGCTTTGTATATCTGTATCTATGTGTGACGTTAATAATACTTAAAAAACTGAACTCATAACTACTAACCCAATCATTGGGTGAGAGAGGGACTATTTTTAGAACCCTGAAGTTGCAAACCCGTAATATCACTCTGTCATCTGAACAGCTACAAACACACTCAAATGTCTCAATTCATGTTTACAAACACAAACATGCAAAGATGGTTAGAGCAATAAATGATCGACCGCCCTTTATGGCACTGAGCGTGGTGACAAACGCAGACGGATGGTAAGCAGTTCTTCTGGAACTATGTATTGTCTTTTTTTAGATGTTTAGAACTGAGCTGGACCAGATTGGACTGTTATTTGCGAGTATATCTGTTCAATTTCCAATGCACTAAAATTCACTCCTGTCTTGTCAAAACAGTCAAAACATTTGTTTTAGGTCACTTAAATTCATAATCTCTTCAACAGCATTCCTGAAATCTTCAGGAATTCACTAATGTGTCATGTTATTAATATGAAAATATGAGTGTAGTTGCTGTTTGAAGGCAACAATGACAGGTTGTACTATTATACTTTTTTTTTTTTTACACAGAAAGCAGACATACCCACTCAAGCTCAGTCGAGATGGTAGATCTCCGTTTGACTACAAGCTAAGATGCGATTCACAGAAGCACTGGAAAGGCATTGAGATCCCAGAGTCTTTGAGAGAGGAGGCGGTTTGCTGTGCTGCTGTCACGGGGCGTCGGGTTTGGGGGTTTCTCCGGACAAGGAGCCGAAGCAGCTGGAGATACCCGCTGAGTTTGGCATGGAATCGGCATGTGGCTCCACAGGAGTCAGAGTAATTTCCACTTCTCCTCTTTCCTCTGATAAGGTTGCAGGCGGGAGGTACGAGATGGCGCTCTGTCGCACTTCTAGGGGAACAGGCCTCTCTTCTCCATATACCGGCGCATGTTGGATGACCATCCTCCTGCTGGTCAGCTCGAAACCGGGTTGGTTGGGGTTTTGCATTAGCAGGATGGACTGCTGCTTCTCAGGTTCTGGTGCAGACTGACACTGCACCACTACGCCTCTATTCTCAGCGTCTGTCACTTCCTGGATGGTCGGAAGCTGGCTAAGCATCAAGCCTGGCTGGTCCTGGATCACAATTTCAACCAACTGCGAAGGAGTTGCGGGAGCACAAGAAGGCAACGCCTTTTGGATTACTCCTCTTGTGAGCAAAGCTGGATTTGGATTCGAGGTTGGGGCTGACTGTACCTGTGGTGCCACGTCTTCAGGTCTTGGCTTTCTGGGTCGTCCTCTTTTGCGTTTAGGAGCACCGCCAGCGGCAGACAATGAGGTGGCGGGGTCAGGGCCCCTCTTTGGAGCCGCCGGTCGCGCTCTCTGGACGACAGGGGTCGGAGCAGCGGAAGTGGCGACCGTGACCGAAGTTTTCTCACGCTCAGGGTAAGAGAGACTCATGCCCGATGGCAGAATCATAAGAGGGACGGTGCCGCCTGGTTGAGAGGGTATTGTTGTGACGGTAATGGGCAAAGTGACTTGAACGCTTCCCGAATCGCCTGGTGCCAGACACGGTGGGGAGGTTTTCTCTGGGACGGTGCCCCTGGGAAGGAGCTGAGGCAGCTTCTTCATGTAGGCCTCCACTCGAGCCGACTCCATCTTGTTGGTCAGTTTGTCACTGACCTGCTGCTTATTGGATGGCGACTGATCCACACCGTCTTTCTCTTTTTGCTGCCAAAAACATCACGACAATACTTTTTTCTTAAAGTATTATATTTACTATTTATAGTATTTTATTGCACATTATTGCAAAACAAGCCATTAAAGGGTTAGTTCACCCAAAAATGAAGATTATCCCATGATTAACTCAAGCCATCCTAGATACATATATATGACTTTCTTCTTTCAGCCAAACACAACTAGAGTTATTTAAAAAAACATCCTGGCTCTTCCAAGCTTTATAATGGGAGTGAATTGTACCGTAGATTTTGAAGCTCAAAACAGCGCATCATCCATCATAAAAGTAATCCATATGGCTCCAGAGGGTTAATAAAGGCCTTCTGAAGTGATGCGATGTGTTTTTGTTAGAAAAATATCCATATTTATAACATTAAAAACTATGATCTCTGGCTTCCGGTAACCACCTCTGACCCAACGCATGACATATTGACGAACGCTGAAGCGCAGAGAATAGAGCAAAACAAAACAGTCATGAATTATAAGTCTAAAACGAGAATTTTTACAGAGAAATGTCGGAGGAGCTTGAGTTTGTTGCCCAGCCCTGTTTTTTTCTCTTAAACCGCGAGAGCTTATGCTACTCCTACATCCTACGTCATGCATCGGGTCAGAGGTCATTCTTCTGCCGGAACTCTGGCAAGCCAGAGATTATAGTTCATAAAGTTATAAATATGGATATTTTTTCTTACAAAAATGCATGGCTTTGCTTCAGAAGGCCTTTACTAACCCCCTGGAGCCGTGTGGATTACTTTTATGATGGATGGATGCGCTTTTTTGGGTTTCAAAAAAATAAGGTACCACGCATTCACTCCCATTATAAAGCTTGGCTGAAAAGAAGAATGTCATGTACACTTAGGATGGCTTGAGGGTGAGTAAATTATGGGATAATTTTCATTTTTGGGTGAACTATCCCTTTGGGGGTTTATTTTGTGATAATAATTGGCTGACAGTAAATTATCATACTTAGGACCTGGCTACTTAAATAAATAAATACATTGCCATTAAATATTGAATTCAGTTAAGAAAAATAACAGTATGGATAAATGCACAGATATGTAGGACAAATTTTTGATGATATTTGACAAATATTAAACAAATATTGGCAGCAATCTGAATCAACTGTTCTAGAGAGTAGAAATGACTGACTTATGAATCATTATGAATTATTCTGATTATTTTATTTGCATAGCATTTTTTTTTTTAATAAGCAGGGATAGAAATGAAACTAATAACATACCTTATTGTCCACACTGCCACTATCCTCCTCTGCTCCACCAGCTCGGGAAGCTGCTGAAATCTTTTTGATTACCTTATGAGGTTTGGAAGATCCACCTAAAAATTATAAATAAAATAAAAAAAGTATACACACACACACATATATATATATATATAACCAGCCAAAACCAGTGTTATTAGCATTAACTAAAACTAAAACTATTTAAAAAAAATCATTTCATTTTCATTACCTGAAATAAGATCAAATATAAAAACAAACTTATTTAAAATTTCGCATTTCTCAAGTTGAAATTCTAAAATACCTAAAACTTGATAAAAACTACTAAAACATATTAAAAAAGAAAAACATTCCAAATAAATTGAAAACAAAATATAAAAAATAAAATCTAATTCAAATAATTAACAAAGCCTATAACAGTATATCAATGATACTACAATAACTCTGAGCAAAATGTAACACGTCATCTTACTATATGCTTGACATGTACCTGCGAGAGCGGCTGAGGTGACGAGCTCGGCTTGGCTGCAGCGTGGGTTGACGATATGCTCCTGCACAAGGAAGCGAGCGATTTCTACCACCGTGTCAAAAGAACGCTTCAGGATCTTTTGGGCCCAGTCACAGATGAGTTCACAGGCTGCTTCGGTGACCTCTTGCTTGTAGGTTTGCACCAGTTCTGTCAGTTCAGACTGGAGGTGGCATATCAAATGGGTATATAAATAGAATATTTTAGCATAAGCATATGTTAATGTTCAAATTAACTGATAGCTTATATTATTTTCATGTTGTGAAAGCAAATTAGAGAAAAAGTCCATAGTAAGGAGACAATCATACCGGGTCATTTTTGAGGTCCAGGTTGGGCAGTAACGGCATGTTTAACACAGTCTTTCGACGTATCCCACTATAGCAGTATGTGCTGGAAATTACGTTAAGGGACAATATTACTATACACTAAGTTGCATCAAATTAAAAGAGATTTTTAAAAGAGAGTTTGAATTCAGTTAAATGATTATCAATTAAATGAATTTAAAGCATGAGATGAAGACATCTTAAAAACCTTGTAAAACCAAACCAGTACAGATATATTCCACCATGGAATAAAAAATAAAAAAGGTAATTGTGACTTTTTATCTCACAATTCTGACTTTTTATAAGGCAAATGTGAGTTAATATCTCACAATTTGAACTTTATAACTCACAGTTGCAAAAAGTCTGAAGGAGGTATAAACTTGCGATTGCGGGGTCAGAATTGTGAAATAAAAGGTTGCAATTACCTTTTTAATTTTTTAAATGTGTTTAAAAAAATGTTTGTCTGTGTTTTTTACAAATTAAATGAAGGATATTTGGACTGTCCTCTACCGCCCAGTCTTCGTGCTTTAATGTTAGGGAAGATGTCTCGGATGATTTTGCCAAAATTTGCTGCACTTAGAGGCCGATGCTGTAAGTTGTCACAGTGCTTCCTGTTTAGATATGAAAGAGGTCATTGTATTTTTGAGAAAAACAGCAAACATGGACAGAAAAAACAAACTGATAATTGACCCTTAAAAGTCTAGGAAAACAGCTGGAAAGTGTTTACCTATATAAGATATACATTTATTGAATATAACCACAAGTAATACTGCTTATTGGAAGTATCCTAGTCGTGAATTAGACATGAACGCCCTCTCAAGTCGTAGTTACTACTGGGAAACTCTGAGATCCTTTTGATTCCCGAGTTTCTGATTTGGACGTGCCATAAACTTTAAACGATTGCTGCTGCAACTGGTATTCTTTATTTGTTTTTTCCACAACAGCTACATCGCCTTGTCTTGTCGTTAATGTGGTGCATATTAAACATACAAGAATAACTATTTGAAGCATATTGTATGTTTTATACACACCAAAAATAGCATGTATTTGACCGAAATTAAAATCTTGTCAGCAAGCTGACTATCTAGCACGGTGAATGTTTATATGGTTGTACGAATGGGATGCTAGATTTTATTAAAAATTAAATATCTTCAATACAGTTTGGCTTTAATAAGATTTTTCCCAAGAAATAGGCAAGAATAATCCTGGTGTACTCCATGATTCCTATACTTTTCCGACAACAAATTAGTCCTCACCGGTATGTCTCGTAAACATCTTGTTTAGGCAGGCAGGTGTCAGGATGTTCTTCCAGGTGGCTACGGATCCAGTTACAGGTGTGAAGCTGGTCTGCTGTGTTGACCGAGTTTGAATCACCACTGGTGCACACAGAAAAGCAGTTTGTCATATAACATTTCTTGTCACATTAGTGTTATTTCTAGCTCACCTGATTGGCTAGGATTTAAAAAAGGACCTCAAATATTACTATTCAGAATTGATATATTTAAAAAAGAAATAAAAAATACAGCATTCTAGTTTAGGATCAAGGCTGACTGAAATATATTTGTGTGTTTTTATGACCTGTACCTCTTCTCTCCTGCACTTGGACCTGAGGGTAGCTGTAGATAAAGGTAGAGTTTGTCGTTGTCAGAGAAACGCTGTACATCTTCCTGAGAGGAGACATGTCACAAGGAGAAAGAAGAACACAGACACAGTGTAAAAACACAATACAATAAGACCCAGTTGTAACACAATATAAACAATGATTGGTGGTAGCCTAGTTGTTATAGATCTGAACTGCTAATGTAATAGTTGTGGGTTCAAATATAATCTACCACAATAGGCTTTATGCCGAGCCTCACGTGACCAAACTGGAAAACAGATCGCATCGCTTCCGGTTCAGGTCTTTTGTATGTGCTTCATGAAAATGTTTGCGGTTTTACTCAAGATAACTTAAAAGGAGCGAGCAAAGATGAGCATAACCAATGTCCCTCGCATGTGCAGATTGATTTTTAAACGTTTTTTTATTTTTTCTTCTTCACACTAATGTTTAGATATTTAAATAGCATAAAACACCAACAACAAAGTGAACTAGGTAGGTTAGCTGATTACCTTAAAAATCCATAGATATCGTAGTCAGTTCTTACGGCCGTTAACACTTTCTCTGACAAGCGGATGTAATGAGACCCGTTTTCCGGTTTGGTCACGTGAAGCTCGGCATAAAGCCTATTGTGCCTTGATGAGATACTTGAGTGTTTCTCCAGTGTTCACACTATAGCTAACAAAAAGTGTCACTCTGTTATATCCTAATTAAGAATATAACGAACGACTATAACTGAAAATACACTTGATATCAACTATACAATATCAGAAGACTGAAATCTCATTATACTTTATCCACTTACCAAAATTTTGTCCACTTTGCCCTGCACACTTTTACTGTGGAAAAATAAAAACGATAAAAAACATACATGTATATTTGTGCAAATAAAGATGGAAAAGAAAAATGTTTTTGGTAATTTCTGGTAATAACGGTAAAAAAGAGAGAAATTTTGAAAAAAAGGATGTAATTTCTGTGCCACTAGTATCAATAACGACCATTTTAAAAAAAGGTTTCCCAAACACTCAATACTGTCTGTCACTGGTAACAAAAAAAGAAGCCTTGGCCCAAACGAACCACTAGCTGAGACAATGTAGCTGCTGGGGTTCATCATACAATGACGTAACTTGCTGCTTAACCACCATAGTACCATCATTGGAGAAACTAGCTAACTAGTCACAACTGTTTCCCGAAAACATAGTAACTTTGTAACACACATCCATCATTCGAACCACATTAGTTCAACAATTTAGTTAATGAATGACTTCACACACGTGAAGACTTAACACGTGAATGAACCTCACTGGTTCTTGCGGGAGCTCAAACATACGGAACACGAGAATGAACCTCACTGGTTCTTGCGGAAGCTCAAACGTGCTGCGGAACACGTGAATGAACCTCATTGGTTCTTGCGGGAGCTCAAACATACGGAACACGAGAATGAACCTCACTGGTTCTTGCGGAAGCTCAAACGTGCTGCGAAACACGTGAATGAACCTCATTGGTTGTTGCGGGAGCTCAAACATGCGGAACACGAGAATGAACCTCATTGGTTCTTGCGGGAGCTCAAACGTGCTGCGGAACACGTGAATGAACCTCATTGGTTCTTGCGGAAGCTCAAACATGCGGAACACGAGAATGAACCTCATTGGTTCTTGCGGGAGCTCAAACGTGCTGCGGAACACGTGAATGAACCTCATTGGTTCTTGCGGAAGCTTAAACGTGCTGCGGAACACGAGAATGAAGCTCATTGGTTCTTGCGGAAGCTCAAACGTGCTGCAGAACACGAGAATGAACCTCATTGGTTCTTGCGGGAGCTCAAACGTGCTGCGGAACATGAGAATGAACCTCATTGGTTCTTGCGGGAGCTCAAACGTGCTGCGGAACACGAGAATGAACCTCATTGGTTCTTGCGGGAGCTCAAACGTGCTGTGGAACACGTGAATGAACCTCATTGGTTCTTGCGGGAGCTCAAACGTGCTGCGGAACACGTGAATGAACCTCATTGGTTCTTGCGGGAGCTCAAACGTGCTGCGGAACACGTGAATGAACCTCATTGGTTCTTGCGGAAGCTTAAACGTGCTGCAGAACACGAGAATGAACCTCATTGGTTCTTGCGGGAGCTCAAACGTGCTGTGGAACACGTGAATGAACCTCATTGGTTCTAGCGGGAGCTCAAACATGCGGAACACGAGAATGAAGCTCATTTATTCTTGCGGGAGCTCAAACGTGCTGCGGAACACGAGAATGAACCTCATTGGTTCTTGCGGGAGCTCAAACGTGCTGCGGAACACGAGAATGAACCTCATTGGTTCTTGCGGGAGCTCAAACGTGCTGCGGAACACGAGAATGAACCTCATTGGTTCTTGCGGGAGCTCAAACGTGCTGCGGAACATGAGAATGAACCTCATTGGTTCTTGAGGGAGCTTAAACGTGCTGCGGAACACGAGAATGAACCTCATTGGTTCTTGCGGGAGCTCAAACGTGCTGCGGAACACGAGAATGAACCTCATTGGTTCTTGCGGGAGCTCAAACGTGCTGCGGAACACGAGAATGAACCTCATTGGTTCTTGTGGGAGCTTAAACGTGCTGCGGAACACAAGCTTGAGTGTATGTTTACCATAACTGATGTGCGAGTTGATGAATATTTATATGTGAATAAAAGCCTAAATTCAATCTGTTCAGCCTATATAGCGATTGCGTCTCTTCAGAAAATTTGGATTAAACCACTCGATTTATATGGATTAGTTTTATGATCTCTTTATGAACTTTTTGAAGCGTCAAAGTGGTAGTTGCGCAGCTGTCAAAAGAGGGACAGAAAGCTCTCAAATTTCATCAAAAAGATCCGTGTTCCGTCATTTGTGTTCCGAAGATGAAAGACTTATGAATTTGGAACGACATGAGGGTGAGTAATTAATGACAGAATTTTCATTTTTTTGGGTGAACTAACCCTTTCATTTTAAAGGTAATATACCATTTCCTCTGATTCTAAAGATTTGAGATCGTATCTGAAACATAATGAAGAAAGTAAAAAGTAGTAGTTCTTACGAAATGTTGCTCTTAAGCTTCTGCAGCAGCATACTGGGCTCCGTCTCCCCCTCCCCAGCCGAGGCTTCTGTCTTTACCTGATCTTCTGCCATGTCTCAACCACACTGGACTGACAAACTGCATTCAGAACCCTCCTGGACCTGAAGCTCTGGATAGAATATGAGGCAAATGTTAATATGTGTACACATTAGGTTTCGGCTAACTTTCTAGAGTCTGATATGCAACAGCATATTTTAACAAAAAGTAAATTAACTATAGGTTTATTGAGAGATGCAAACAGGACTAGCACAATTCCACTGTAATGCAACTAAATGTCAACAGTAAAAGTTGTAGAGTGTTTGCAGTGTTTAGATCATATTTGTGGTATTAGGTTTTTAAAAAGCACATCTGATTTGTATAGTATTTCTTTAATATTCACAACAACATAAAGTCTCCAGACAGTCTTAGAACAAACTGCTTACTGGTAAACACTCAATTCGTCACATGTTTGTAAATGATCATCAGTTTCACTACAAACTAGCATAATTATTTAGGCCATGTTTACACATGCAACCACAGACTGTAAACACGCAATAAAACCACGCAAGCGCCTAAATTCTCCCACGCCTAAACGCTCAAGACATTTTCCCCGTTTTGAAATTACAGCCACTCATGAAACTGTTGTCAGGTCAATCGGATAGCGACCATGCCCAAATACTGCAGGGCTGTTTTTCCTGCCCCAGTCCAGACATTTGCTCATATTCAGCACACACGCGCCCAATGAAGATCTCAACATAAGATACTGATGCTTTCGGCCGGTGTATGCATGATACCAGGATCAAATCCGATCACTCGTTATCACTTAAATGCATGAGTTAATCTAATATACGACTAGCATACATGAGACATGCACAGTTCTGGTCAATTACACCCATGTGTATCTCTATGTGGGCGTACAGAAAGGCCAACCAACCAGAAACTAGACGAGGCCATTGGTTATTAATGGCCAAAAGCCCATTTTAGCGCAAGTTAACGAAATTCTCAGACGCAACTTCTCATTGATCACTAGGAATAAACATCACAGCTGCCTAGATCGAATGAGTGTGACTTAGCAGCTAATAGGCTAACGTGAGTTCGAACAGGCCGAAGAGACGTCGACTTAACGAAACCGACAAAACACGAAGTTATTTTACTATAATTCAACATTTAATGACATAATTTGTAATAAAAAAATAAATAAGTAAATAACTTTAGCTTTTAGTATATGTATGCACAAGCTAGCTATCGTTGATATCATTACCAGGCTGTTCCTATAGAGCTAGCTAGCCACACTTGTACGCCTCGAAAACCTTCGATTATTACACTAAAATACCTGTCTTTTCTCATAAAAAAATACCCATTATCATTGTACAAAGTTTACCTAATGCAATATCTCATTCAAATACAAAATAATGATACCGTTTATTTTATAAACGAAAAAGAAACTACCTGAGACAAATATAGAGCAAAAATCCCCTTTCGGCTTATTTTGTGATTGGACGACTGTGTTATGTCTGCCTGACTACAAAGCAAAGCTCGACGCTAGTTGGCTGGTCCGAGTCATCCTACTTGGATACAGAATGAAAGGGCGATTTGATTGGTTAATGGTTTTATGCGCGCAAAAAAATAGAGAGCCTTCTAATATTCTGTCAAGGCAACTATCGTTTTTGTGTACATTTTCATGAAATATAAACAACTACATTGTTATTGGACACAATGGTGGACATTTCCTAAAATACAGAAAATTCTTAATATGCTTTTTAAGGGTTATATTAATACCAAATTAGCCTTAAAGTAATAATATTGAATATTTCGTTTTTTTACAAATTCAAAGGTAACTTTACCTGGCATTTACTTTTATGTACTGGAAGCATAAATACAACTCGTTAATTAATGTCAAGGTCAACTAAATTCTAGGAATATTGAAAATAATTTTACACTCACTTTTTTTCCCCACTCCAGTTGTCACATTAAAAAAAACTTAATTTAAATTTAGCTTTAACGTCTCAGTGATAGGAAAGCGCCTATATCTATAAATACAAGTGCCAACAAAACCTTTCAGAAAGACTTTCAGAATTATTATAAATTATTGCTACATTTTTTATTTCTACAAATTATCATTATTATAGCAATTGCTATTTCTTTTATTAAACAATTGCGACTGTAAAGCCTAACAAATTAAAACAGTTCAGAATTTAATATGACACTCATCTAATATGATATATGCTGCTTTGTCTTTTCTTTCTTTTTAATACCAATCGGGACTTTTATGTTGACACTACACTTGACTCGAAAGGAAAAGGAAGTAGCGCATGTTCTACACAAGTTTGACCCTTGTGGGTGATGGATTTCTGATTAACGTTACTACAAATTAATTTAGTTGTGCCTCTAAAAGCAGCAGCAGCAGCAATAATTCAGGTAGGTAGATTATTATATGGGATCCGTTCAAAAACCTCATCCATAAACACTCATTACAAAGCTCAAGAAAGTGACCGCTTTTATAGAAGATGTGGCTGCTATTACAAACTGTCAATGGGGAATATAACTTACCTCCCAAATATTTTGTAATATTTTTTTAAGATGAAATGCATGACATATTTGTAATTCAAGAGTAGATTCCACAGATAATTTATGTTTTTTTTTTTTTTTTAATCGTCCCACAGCAGTATGAGACTGACAGCGCTGCTTTCGATGGCAGCAAAAGCTGCATTTCCACACGATTATCGTTACGGGACAAACAGACCTTGGACGATCGCAGCCAAGCGGCTCAATCCACCAGGCAAGAAAAGAAGAAAGGTGTTTGTTGAACCTATTGCAAATGAGGAATGGCATGTCCTTAGAGGAGACACAGTAAGTGACCCTTTCTGTGTTTACGCATGAAAACATTTAATAGGCCTAACGTTATGTAGTGAAAGGATGTTCAGTTTTTTTATCCACCTGACGTCTTCCAGATCATAGGCATCTTTTAGTCCACTGGAATGTAATTAGAACTGATATTATTTTCAAATAATTTTCAAACTCGGGGTATTGTGGAAAAGTTAATATTTTTTAAACAACGAAAGTTGTTTCCGTCTTTTCTTCTCTGTATATCCGAGTGAAACGTCTTTTCGAACAAGAAAAAATGTAAGATGGCAATTGATTGAATGGTTGTGGTTTGCTATTGCTGTAATCTCATGTGAGTGACAGGTTGCCCCGCCCTCACGCCAGTAAACAAGTAATCTGTGAATAGATTATTACTGCGTTTGAAATCGCATACTCTCTTGAGTAGGTGCTTATTTTGAATAACAGAAAAATGCGCTCTGTATAGTATGAATGTGTGTAGTATGAATGTAATACGGACATACTATTCACCATGTAGTCATTACCATGTGACCTACCAGCATCCATTGGATCGCTGCTCTGACATTCACAAATCCTCTCCCATGGCCTCATGGGACAGTTAAGTTTCTTCACAACCTTGTCCGAAGTAGTAGTAGTAGGTTACTAGTAATTATGCATAATTTATTATTATTACTATAGTAAGTACATGTAGTAACATATGTTACTACTGTATGTACCCTTAAATTAAAGTGTTACCAAATATATAGCTAACATTTGAATTTTAGAATCGGGTCCCACACTCAAGGATTATTATATTTGGGGGTACATGGCAAAAGATAACAAAAAAACTGTTTTTAAATAATCTCCCTGTAGTGGATGTTTTTGCACCATTTAACTTGTGCATGTTTTGTGTTATTTCACAATGCATATCTGTATAACATGACATTTAAATCTAATTCAACCAGGTGGAGATTTTGTCTGGGAAGGACAAAGGAAAGCAGGGCAAAGTTGTTCAGGTGTTCCGGCATCGAAACTGGGTCATTCTCGAGGGCCTGAACACGGTAGGAGTGAAACGTGTATTTAATAAGACTCTTTTCTTTATGATTTTATTAAAAAGCAGCACTTTAAATTGTTTTAAACATTTTTTTTCCCAGCATTACAGGTATGTTGGCAGATCTGGAGATTATCGGGGTACTTACATCGCCAGTGAAGCCCCTCTGCTGCTGAAGGATATTACGCTTATTGACCCTACTGACAGGTGAGCATTAATATTGCCTTCTGGAGCATCAAACATTCAATACAGTAGAATGGCTCTCAATGTATGTGTTTGTGCTGAATGTTTCTTAGGAAGCCCACGGATATCGATTGGAGATACACTGAAGAGGGTGAGCGAGTGCGCGTTTCTGTCAGGACAGGACGGATTATTCCCAAACCTGTCTTCCAGAGGAAAGACGGCATCATTCCCCAGCAGTGGAAAGGTGGGGTTTCTGAGGAAGGGAAAGGGGTTGAAAGTTAAAAAACAATACATTTCTTCTTATCTATTATCTACCTTCCAGATGGACCCAAGGACACATCACCAGAGGACACGCTTCAGAAAACATACATACCATCTTTGAAAACTCTTGAGGAAGAAGTTATGGAGAAATTAAACATTAAGGAAGATAGAAGGCCTCGTAAAAGCTACTGGTACTGAGTTACCACAGAGACTGTATTATGTTTGAGCTTAACAGCAACAGCAAAATTATTTATCATGGAGAAATAATGTGTGTTCTGCAGACTTTGTCAATAAAACTAAACAAATGTTATTGTCCGTTTCCTTGATTTTATGCCACAAACACATGTTACCAACCTTGGCTTATTTTCTGTACAAATGTATACAATGGTTCAAATGTTTGGGGGTCAGTAAAGGTTTTATTAAGAAATGAATACCTTAAATTGATCAAAAGCTACACTAAAGACATTTATAACGTTATGAATTATTTCTATTTCAAATAAATGCTGTTTTTTAACATATTATCGTGAACATATAAGAATCTTGAAAAAGTGTTTCCACAAAAATATACATTTTTCACAATATTACTGATTTTACGTTTTGTTGTTGCTTTTTTTAATCAAATAAATGCAGCTTTGGTGAGCATTAGAGTCTTATAAACAAAAACAATAAAAAAAATCTTACAAATCCCACTCAATATTCTGCCTAAGCATTAACCAACTTAACAACCTCTTTACCTCAGCAACAACAAAACTGTTCAAATAATATTCACATAAAGATACTTTTTTGGGTTATATATCTGTCTATCTCCACAATAATTCCCAGTTTATCTCACTATAATATTTATGCATGGTAATACTCGAGTAGAGCTATGTGTGAGTTATGTTTTTGCAAGGGTATTGTATATAATGACACTTGTTTGCAGATGTTTTGGTTCGTCACGGTTATTCAGATCCACTCCACGCCAGTTGGTGTCAGTATCGCTTAAACCTCTGAAACGGTGCAGCGGATGTTGAGGAAATCCTTCACGATGGTGGAAGAAAACTGTTTATGGGTCTAACTGCTTAAATAGGAACGATATGTTTATTAACAGTTATTGCTTGTTTGTTTAGACTATTATATTCGTGTGTTATTCGCGTTTTGCAGAGAAAAAATTGATTTAAAAGCTGAGTTTCCAATGCAATAACGGGTCCTGCTGCAAGCGTAGATTTATCTGGAGGCGAATTTGCTATCGATGTTGTGATCTAACGTTAGTTTTTTACACACAATATTTGTCCAAATAAACCTGGAAGAACCGTGCAGAATGATATGAGATCAGTTGAGCTCCGTTGTCAGCGATTCTTGCGTCTGATTCACTCTCTTATGAACACATCTGATCTGTGGCGATGTCTCTAGTAGCGTACGACAGCAGCGACGACAGTGATCGCGATGACTCGCCGGGTTTACTCGCTCGACCCGCGGGCAAGATCGGCGGACTGTTCGCTTCTCTGCCCGCGCCGAAAAAAACACAACAAGCATCAGCTCCTCAACCTAAGAACGTGACTGTGGACCTGCCCAAACCCAAGAAACGCACAGAACCCGTCAGAATCACTATTCCTGAAATAAAACCAGCAGATGTGAGTTTTACTGATCTATTAAAGGCATTATTTTACTGGAAGTCTTTCTGATTGATGGTCTTTGTCTGTTTTAGTCCGACTCTGAGGACGACGAGCCAGTACGAAAGAAATCAGCTCCTCAGGTATGGATAAAAAAAAAAATAACTTTTTTTTTTAAATTACAGCTGTACTTTATTTTAAATAAATATTTGACCTTCTTCTGACCCTTAGAATTTCTTAGAACATTTTTCACATTTAAGTATATAAAATATTATTACATTTATAAATATGTATAATTATTAGATATACATATATTTATTAAATATAAATTATTTATAATTAGCTATTAAGTATTTTTACTGCTGTATTAAGAATCCCATTTGTTTTCCCCATAGTGGAATTGATTTTTAGCGGTAACTCATAAACTATTCCTCTGAAGTTGTTAATCGATGTTATATGCCTTTGTCGAAGTCATCAGCACACACTATTTATACTTTTTTTTTTAAACTAATTACGTACGCCAACAAAATTCCGGGTGGAAAAACTACATTACCCATGATCCTTCCCATGATCTCCACCAATCAGAGTATCGTCATGTTAATTTTTTAACACTAGAGCTGCGAATAACATAACCGAGTCAGACGATATTTGTATGCATGTATATTTTTCAACAAATGTAAACGATATTGTTTCTATATAAACAACATCAATAGTTTTATAGTTCTCCATTGGTTTTAATCAATGATGTCATTCACAGTGCTTAATGGGATTGTAGTTCTTTAACTTATTAAAGCTGTTAAGTGCACAGTCTTGTACTTTCTTTTTGTCTGATTTTCAAATGGCTTGTAACTCTAAAATAAATACTTAAAAAAATGCCTACGGAAAAATTAATTGGAAAAAACATTCTGGACTTTTGCACTCTATATGTAAAGTACTTATCATTGGCTAACCCCTTTCACGTTTAAGTCACAGCGCCTCTCCAAGTTTCCGAATGTTGAATAAGCATTAATGTGAGTTGGTTGTGGCATCATCATCACAACATTTTCTTAATGGCCTGATTTCATCATATTTTTCATAAATGTGAAAGTATAAATGATCTGGGTAGACATACCTCGTAGTAATTAAGAATATTTTCTCCCAGGGAGGTGGTGGTCTGTCCTCTCTACTGCCCCAGCCTAAGAATCTGGTGGTGAAGGAAATGCATCGGCACCTGGTGCCGCACACCCTAACCAAACGCCCTGGATCGGATAAGCCGAAGGCAACCACAGGAAAGTCCCAGGGTGTTTCTGGAACCAGCCCATCCCCGTCCGCCATCAAAGCCGCTGCAAAGTCAGCAGCGATGCAGTTAGCCCGACAAATGGCCGCGGATGAAGAGGGGAGTGACGATGAAGTCGCTCCGGAGAACTACTTTTCCCTACCAGAAAGCTCATCAGAGTCTGTGATGTCTAAAAACCCAGATTCTCAGCAGTACGTTCCCACTCTACACCCTCCACCCACTGTGGAAGACTCTCCATTGGACTTTGGTTCTTATGCAGACAGTTACAGTAGGCCAGTCGGAGCCATTCAAGACTGTCAGAAGGAAGAATACCCACCGCAGTATCCTGAGAATCCACTGCCTGAGACTTCTCCACAGGTACGTCAAACATTTATGGAGAAGCACCATACACCATATTCTTTGTAATTTCAGCAGCTGATGCTTTATGCAAATGTTTGACAGGATTACCTTGAGGGATATTACCAAGACCCAAACCCTGCAGCCGATGAGCAAGACGATTCAGGCTCCTCTTCAATGTTCAATGATGAAGCAGTGAGTTGTTTGTAGCATCACTTTTTTTTTCTGTATTTGGATTTCCATATTTTCCAACCTGAAATATGACCTTAAATATGCTTAAATCCGGGGAACAAAACTTCTGCATTTTCAAGAACTTTTAATTCACAGCCAGAAATATTTGTAATGTAATATTTGTATTATTATTCTGTAAATCAAAGTAATAATCATTCTTATTTTTTTATTATTGTTGTTTTTATTAAAGTCAATTTTTGAATGATTCATAATTAATTTGTGTATTTAATAATTATTAAAAAATAAAATTATAATTTTTTACAGTACAATAGAATTACTGCAATCATAATATTTTATTGATTTGTTCGTTTTAGTATTTTAAATAATAAAATTATTATTTTTAATAATAATGACCATTATTGTTAAATTATCCTGTTTTATTTTTCAGTATAATAGTATAGGTGCAATAGTGTTATTTCTTCATTGATTGTATTGATATTTTATTTAAATTAAATAAAATATATATATTTTAAAATAATTTATAAATACGTTTTATTCTTACCCAATCACATGCCTGATTACTCTTGCTCATAGTATAATTTTTATCTAAGTATTAATCTTTGGTGTGCGTTTGTCCAGTTCCGTTGAATGTTTCTTCATTCACAGCATGGATCTAGTTGAGGTTTGCTGTTCCTTTTCCAAGCTAATTTACTTATAAATTTGCCTAGTGGATGCAAAACAGGTGTACAATTCTGTAGAGTGTTTTTAAAACTTAGTAACTTACTTAGGCCCAGTAAGCTACCTCCTAGCAACCACTAAAAACACCCTAGAAACCATCTAGTGCATCCTAGCATCATGTTTTGCCATGACTAAATCCTGATTGATCAGGGTTCAATTCCAATATTCTGTGTATTTCTCCAGTTTCGGCGGCTGCAGGGCAAACAGAATCGCGGAAGAGAGGAAATCAAGTTCTTGGAGATCAAAGGAGATGATCAGCTGAGCGGCAACAAGCAATGGATGACCAAGAACATGTCAGCAGAGGCAGAGCCGCGCAAGTCTTTCAGCAAGGTAAGCACCTCCAACACAAATTTCAGTTGAGGCATGTGCAGAAGTTTCTAACAGTGTCCATTTTCTGAGGGATGGAAATAAACGAAAGAGAGACTGACCTTTCCATCTCGTTTTCAGAAAAAAGGAGATCAGCCAACGGGGCAACAGAGACGCAAGCACCAAATCACGTATCTGATTCATCAGGCCAAGGAACGTGAGCTGGAACTCAAAAACAACTGGGCCGACAACAAAATGACTCGGAGACAAACGCAAGCCAAGTACGGATTCTAATGGACTGGATATCAGGATGTTGCGCACACATCTACCTAATGTGGAGCAGATTTTGTTGGCCTATACAGAAATCTTTTTGCCAGCTTTTAGAGCTGTAATGCCAGTTCATATTGTTTCAGAAAGGAGCGAAGGACTGCAAAGCTCTATTGGCTGCTATGACTTTGTTTAAGACAGCTCACAAATGTCCACCTAATACGGTCTTTCCATTTGAACAACAATGGGTTTTGTTATGAGGTTTTAGTTCTGTCATGAATTGTTTGTCCGATAGGGTATTGTCATCCACACTGCCATCGTGAGCAAGCAGTGGCATATATAAAACGTTATTGATGAGACGCTTTACAATAAGGTTCTGTATGTTAACATTAGTCAATGCGTTATGATTTCTTTTATAGCATTTAATAAGTTTGGTCAATGTTAATTTATGAATATGCTATTGTTTATTGTTAGTTCTTAATGCATTAACTAATGTTAATGTCTAAAAATTAATGTTTGTGTGTAAATTAATTCATGTTAATGTTTTGAATCTTATTGTAAAGTGTTAAAAACCCCTGTAAATCTTAAAAAGTGTTTGAGTGAATCTTCCCAATCCTGGTTTAATTCTTTTAACGGCTCGTTTTCATTTGAATGTAGATTCTTAATCAAAAAGACCCTTGTGTAGAACCATGAGTAAAGTGTAACGGTTTCATGACACCTATAGGAAATGTACTAAAATGTTTCATTTTGTGTGTAAAAACACATTTATGTGTGAATTAGTTCCTATATCACTGCCAGAAATAAAATTAAAAAAAAAAAATACATTAACCTGGGCAAAATAAGACTGGTTCACAATATAATTTTGACTTTTACAAGAATTCTACATTGAAAATATGGGGGGAATAGGTTTTTAATATGTGCTAAATGTGTAAATATTCAAAAAATAGGAATGGGTTCAAGCCACAAACATTAAATTGAACAATGATTTAATGTTGAGTTTGGGTGTTTTATTATACTTTTAAAAAAAGGGGGAGGGGGGAAGTAAATTATTTGAACTTGAACAGATTTCACACGGTATTGCCAAGTCTGTGGTTTTCCCTCGGAAATTGGGCTACTTTTAAATTGTTTCCACGGGTTGATATTTTGTTTCCATGGGTTGATTTCAACCTCCCCCGACCCCCTCCATAATAACGCAGAGTGTCGGCGCTCCAGCACCCTGCATTGGGATATTTTGTGGCTAATTTTGATTGGGCATTAGGTTAGCTTTTTTTGGGCAGAACTGGCAACCCTGCTGACAGTTTAAATGAGTCCGATAAGTACTAAATAACATCAGACATTGAGGAGGTTTCTGGCACATTTTGGAGGCATAACCTGTACAGTAGAAATTTCAAAGGAATTTGAAAAGTTGCCATCACCAGCATGTTGGAAAGATCAGGACGTCCCTTGACTGTGTGGCACATTGTGTCCCGTGATGATCGTGATAGTCTGCACAGGCTGGGCAGACTACACATTCTCGAAAGATGTTTTCCACAGAATAATTTGCCATATCACAAAACACATAATGAAAAGATGACCCAGTGAAAATGGCAGGGATTTTTCTGTACTCCAGATCTTTGTAGAGTCATTGTGATGAGGAGGAACAGGACATTCACAACTGAAAACTCAAGTCATGGACACGTTCACAAGGTTTTTTTTTTTTTTTTTTTTTTAAATCCACGGAGTGAGGAAGAGGTTCTTCTATTATTTTAATTTTATTAATATTTTAAATAAGCTTTTATTTATAAATTTTCATTTTATTTTGAGTCATTTCATGTAGTTTTGTTATTTTATTATTAGTTTTTAAAATTTGTTAAGTTTAATTTATTTTCATTTCAGTTAGTTTTTTTTATTTCCAGTTCATAATTTTAGTGCTCCAACTTAAGCAGTATATTGCAAGGCAACATTTCTAAATTTCCCTTAGTGTGTTTTTCCAAATAATTTTTATATTTTACTTCAGCTTTATTTTAAAAATGTTTTTAATAGTGTTCTTAGTGAGCTTATACATACAGATGTTAATTTATCAAAAAAAGACAGATGAAGGCCAAAGAATGAAGACTACACAGGAAGAAATGAACAATCGTTTTATTTGTACAAACTCCTTGTGTATATTCTCCAAGTTGCATTCAGCAAATAAAACACTATTCTGAATTGGACTGTTCTTGCTTTTGTTGCTTCCTCATCAGCTTCAGTTGGCTGCGCTCCTCATACGGCACCACAGGCATGGGCACTCTGACCGTGTCCACTCCATTCACCTGAGAGACCAAACACTGTTCAGATAGCAAGTTCTGCCAGAAACCATTCAATCCCATAAGTGTAAAATGTTCATAAAACTGTACTGTTTGCACCTGTAAAGTCAATGACTTACCGTGACATCACACCAGTACTCTCCAGGGCCTGTGATTGGTTCTTCTGGAAGAGTCAAGGCATGAGTCGGCACAACCACACCGAGCTGAGGACAGAAATGCAGTCAATGGTTCAAAACATATGCGAACAATGTAGGTATGCATTACTTTTGCACTTGCATTTTATGTTGTGTTTCTGAAAATTAAGATTCTGTGTTGACAGTTTCCTTTTTAGTATCTTACCAGTCTAAGAAACTGTCTGCAAACGATCTCTTTTGTGAGCGAGTACTGAATTGAAGTGTGCATGGGGACTTCAAGCTTTGTTATCTTCAGGAATTCAACAGTCTGCAAAATAAACACAAACACAAAATGAGCCTGCTCATGTTGACACCAATATATAAAACCTGCAACTTAGTTCTATAAATTATGTTTTATAGTTTAAAACACATAAGATAACTCACTAGCTGTCCTGTGCGTGTCTGGACTCGGTCCTCTGGCCGCCCCTCACGCAGAAGCTACAGGAAAAACCAAGCAAACTGTGAACACTTGAAATTATGAAAACCCATTTCCACCACATAGGGAAAAACAAATCATGCTTTGGTAAATCTTGATTACATAAAAAGTAAAAATTATTACATTAAAAAGTCAAAATATAAAGTCAATTGTGAGAAGGTGAAATTCAACAATTTTAACAAAAAGTCAACATTATGACATACTGAGTCATAATTATGAGATAAAAGGTTGAAATTATGACGCAAGTCATAATTTTGACTTGCATCATAATTGTGATTTGGTCCAGAAACATTTTTTGTTATGCTGGTTTGAAAGTCTCTTCACATCCCGATAGCAATCACTAATTCTCCAGGCACCCTGCTCGCGCAGTCAGACATCACACGTAATCAGCGTGTTTCATGCCATGCAGAGTCATTGAGCACCCAAACAACAGCCACCTTTTACTGTTCCTCCTGAACCAAAACAACCAGCTTATGCTGCATTCACGCCATAACTACTGTAGTTTGGACGAAGTGGAAACCCGTGACGTTATAATCAGAGCGGTTCGCGACTAGAATTTATGTGTTTCAATGGCAACGCTAACAACATCTCTCATGACTCTGCTCTGCTGTGCTCATGTGTTTTGAAGGATGCTTTGGAGACACTCTGAAGGGAGGGTGGGCTCTTACGCTTTCAAATCTAGCTCGCTATTGTTAGCCTCTCTGAAAAATTGCCTATCCTACCTTTAAGTCATAATTTCGACTTTTCATCTCATAATTATGACTTTCATGTCATAATGTTGATTTATGTTATAATTTACAAAAGCATGATTTTTTTCATCAAGCTTTTTTCTTATGTGGCAGAAATGGGGTTCCATATGAAATAATGTTAATGGCAAATGAACTGATTTGTGGATGTAACTAACCCTTATTTCCTCTGCAAACATGTCTTTATTTTCCTGTGAAGGGTAGACAGCCAGGCCTTGGGGTAACAATTTGTTGCGGCCCAATGATTTTTTCACAAAAACGGTGTCGCCTCGTCCACCAAGCTCTGTAAAATGAATAGAACATCAAAAATCCAAACGAAAAATATTACAATATTTTGTAATACAAGAGCACTCACTGGGCACGGTCTGAGAGAGGATGAGCTCCATTTTATCCTGGGAATTGTGTTTTCTGTCCTCAACCATGCGGTACACTCTGTGTCGACGTGGATGTAGCCTGGGTGGCTTTCCTTCCTTTGATAAAGGAACCTTCCAACAGCGCTCAACAATTACTGTATTCTAGGAGGAGATTAAAAAGTCAAAAGGTGTACATGTATTTTCATCACAACTCCCATCTTCAAAGTAATTTCAGAGAAACTGCATTACATATGTGCTATCATGAACTACTGTTTATCTGTGTCTACTTTCTAGTCATCAGACTAGACACATATAAACAAGATGAGCAATGACGAGCAAGTTCAGTCATCAGTTTATACAATTGTGTTCATTTGCAACTGGGCAAGATGAAGTCAAAACAATAATTGCCAGAAATCACTACAAATCTGCACTGTGATATCGGTCACTGCGTTATCAAAGATGTTCATTTTCTTTTGCTTACCTTGCATGCGGTTTGTGACAGATTCTGTATTCGACTCAAGGAAGATTTTAGATTTGAAAGATTCCAGCAGCTTTGAAGGACAAACCTAGATGATGCTACCGCCCACATGATTAATATAGACGTTAAGATTGAAGATTAATGAATTTATTTAGTTGCAAATATTAATCATAGCCACCACCCGTAGCACGACATAAACACTCAAACAAAATTCACAAATATTTAAGCAGGTATCTCTCACAATCTGTCATTGCATTCACTATACCACATGAATAGCGTTAGAGTGAGGACCCCTAAAAGGTGGTAGTGTATTTTGCCTGACAAAAAATGTCAGCAAGTTTGTTTAATGAGCTGAATTTATCACTTACTTTAAAATATGAATATAGTACAGCACGTTTGTTTTCCAAATTGGCGTATTATATTGTAAACAAATATATAAATATATAACATAGTTATGACATTAAATATAACTAGTTCCCCAAGTAACTCATTGGTTTCAAAATAAAAGTCCCTGCTCAATGAAAGTCTAATTTTTCCATGGAAGCTCAATGCATTTACTGAAGAACAAATATGACGAGGTTATTTTTTTCTCTTTCCTGATTTTGTAACCTTCATGGACCACAACCAGTGGAACTGGTAAGTTTTGTACATTGAGTGTTTTTACAGTCAAGATTGTGAGAAGTTACACTAAAATAAACATATATATGAAAAGGCTCTTTATTGATTTGTAAAGAATATAAATCAACAAAAAATTGGCTATTCATCAAAGTATTGTAAAACATGAAAAATGGCAGCTAGACTATTCATACAAAACAAATAAAGAATGTATAAAATGTCTTGACATGCACTGATTCAAATTCACTACCTTAAGTTTTAATTGAAAAAATAAATTTGGTAAACAAGAGAGTAAAAACAGCAGGGAAAAGGCCCAACAAATTGTATAAAATTATATGCAATGTATATGCAATGCACATGTATATGCAATTTACATGTCAATACACTTCAGTGAAATATGATGGATTCAAAAGACAAAAAAAAAAACAGAGGTCTTGAAAAATTACATTGAAAATACACTCACAAAGAAATCCTTTTCAGAAACATGGTATGATTCATATAATAATTACATTGAAAAAGATGTATCGATAGTAACTGCAAATAGTACTGTTACTGTTAATGTATCATTGTCATTTCACAAAATTCATGGTCTGAATAAATAAATAATTTGTAGGGATCCTACATAATCGCCTGCACATCATGAACGTTTAAAGAAACGGGGCTTTAGATTATCAGTGACAGTGACAAGCTGTATTTTAACAAACTCAGTGTGTGCATAGTTTATTTAAATAAACTTTCTTGTTTCTTATGTCATGTTATGGACTGTAATATAGTCTGCCAATTTTAATAATACCAGCCTATAAACTACAAGGGCTTTAACCGAATTAAGACAGTTCTGCAGTTAAACTTTGATGTTTAAGACCACAAATGCACAACTTCGACACAATTTCGATTACAATTAGCCCTTAAAAGTATAATTTCAGAACTGTGTCTGGCTAATAATGACAAACCATTAAAGATCCGCCCCACGCACATCCTCATTATGATGTGATGAGGAAGAATAAAGATTTAGCAGCTAGTCCTTTAAAATTCAGTTCAAGCAGACAGCAGTGATCCTTCGAAGCTGATCTAATATGATCTGAAATGACTGATGACATGCTGTCGGAGCCTCTAATACTGAAGCAAATGACTGGAATGAAACATTAACAAGTTTACATCATCACTTCACCCAGTAACACATAATAATCAATTATAATACAATTAATTATGATGATGGAATAAGAATGGGGTTACATTTTTAAATATTTGATAGCATTTTAATGATTTAAACTAATTATTTTATAAACAGTACAGACTATAAGGACCATTTTGAGTTGGGAAGCAAACAAGTGTTTATAAGACGCCATATAAACTGCTGGTCAAAAATTTGGAATTAGATTTGATTTTTAATTATTTTGAAAGAAGTCTCTTATTCTCACCAAAGCTGCATTTATTTGATGAAAAACACAGTAAAATGGTAATATTATAAAGTATTTTTGCAATTTAAAATAACAGTTTTCTATTTAAAAAAATGTATTCCTGTTATGTCACAGTTTTTTTACTCCAGTCTTCAGTGTCACATGATCCTTCAGAAATAATTCTAATATACTGATTTGCTGCTCAAGAAACATGTATTATGGAGCCCCGCACATGCAGACAAATATATATATATATATATCGTGGCCACAAATTAAGAGTTCTCTCGTTTTAGTCAGTCATGGCCACAATTTACTAATCTGTTCCCCGTTTTAGATAAATTGTGACCACGAATTAAGAATGATTTCCCAGGACTTATTAATTTGTTCCCTTGTTTTAGCAAATCATGGCCACGTTGTACAAATTTGCTCCCTCGTTTTGATTTAACTAAAACAAGGGAACTAATTATTACAACTTTTTGTAAAACGAGGAAACAATTATTATATCGTTGCCACGACTTAATAAAACATGGCTATATATAGTATATATATATATATAGCCACAAATTAACAGTTCGTTCTCTCGTTTATATAGTCTATAGACTCGTCTATCATATATATAGTTTTTTTGTCCACACAATTTACTTAAAGTGATAGAATTTTGTCACTTTTTCGTTACCAACCAATCTTCAGAATATCTTATTTTGTGTTGACAAGTGAGTGATGACAATTTATATTTTTGGGTGAACTATCCCTTTAAAACAAGGGAACAAATTAGTAAAATGTGCTGACCATGTACATCCTTTTTTCCCGCATGTTATGTTCGGAGCTCCGTAGTAAACAGTTTTATACAACATTTTTGTGGAAACTGTGATACACTACCATTTAAAAGTTTGGGGTAAGATCAAGCTTTAACAAAATACTTAAACACTTAAGACATGTTACATAAGTTTCCCTTTCAAATAAAATCTTTTTTTTTCTATTCATCAAAAATATTTCCACATAATATTAAGCAGTAAAAAAAAAATTCACCATTGATAATAAGAACCCTCATTAATAACGGACCACCAATAATGATTGACAATAACTGAACATCAAATTAGCATAAGAGACTTATTTCAAAATGAATAAAAATCTTAAATATTACAAGTTTTTGACTGCCGGTGTATGGTTTTATTTCCTGTTGTAGTGAAGTATCTAATTGCAAAGCATTGCTCATCTTAACACAAATCCCATCTGTACTTATATGTATATATGGTAAAAGAAATTCACAAACGTTTTGAGAAAGGAGGTAGAAATAAAACCTTGCCTTGAAATGAGCATGATTGCTTTACAATCCCAAAGGTAACAGGCAATTGAATGAGGACACAGCTTCATAGGCAAGAGGAAACAGCCTTGGTATGTTTCCTGTGCTATGACAGTGTGAGAAAATCTGACCTTTGTATCATAAAACACAGCGTGGTTGCTTCCTTGGCAAACACTTATGGCTCTCACGGAAAAGTTTAGTGAACTTAAAAGTACTGTATATAAATGCGTGTTTACATTAACATACTTTAGATTAACATTACAAAAGAAAAGGTCTGTATATTCACCAAAAGCACACATATGTAACAGATAAATGAGCAAGGCTATTTTGTGAATATAAATGCAGAATATTGGAAATTACTATATCGCTTTGTCCACACAACAAAAACTTACGGGCAGTGCTTTGGCGAGTTAGCTAAAAAAAAAAAAGAAGCAGCGCCCATGCGTAATAGGATTCATGAGAATACAATGCAAAGATTTTTAAGAAGGCCTCAAAACTGATTTTCCCGACTCAGACATGGCATGTACTGGCACACTCAGACATGTGCCAGTACAGACAATCAGTAACACTGGAGGATAATACTGGTATAGTAATAATAGCAGTATAGCACTTGATTCAGTTTCGAGGTCAAAATGCCTTGAAACAGAATCAATAAAAAAAATTCATTGTAGTTTTTGTCTGTGGAATTATTCAAAATGCTGATTCTTTGACTCACACACAAACACACTTCCATACATAGTTAAAAAAAGAGTGTTTTGAGTTTTGGAGTGCTCTGGTACAATCATATGCCACATCTGACACGTCTTCATACTCTTCAGCATGTGCAGGGCAGAGTTGTAGTGTTTGACCCACCTAGCTGCCCCACTGCCATTAGCAGAATGTCTTTCTTTTCCTTATAAAACCTCAGCTCCCGTCCTGCCAGACGAGCCTCTTCCAGCTCGCGCTCGGTGGCGGCCATCTCTCGACTGATGGTTCCGGATAAAGTGTGTTCTCGGCTGACCCAGTCGGCGGCCATTTGTGTACGCATGTCATCGTCTAGCGCTCGGTGCGAGTAATGAGCGAGCACTTCCTGTTTACAAAAGAGGATAATTGTTATACATACTGTAGACAGGTCAGTGTAACCTATCAATGCGTCAAATAAATATTTACAAGGAACAAACAAGGGACTAATACATTTGTAATAAATTGTGCCAAAATGTACATTTTAGATTTCATAAACATTTTGCCAGTGTTATTTTACTTTCATTGAGATACTACGATCGTTTAATAATATTTAAAATTGTTTTAGATTTTTTCTTAAAAATGTCATATTTTAGCTTTTTTAATGAACATTTTCCAAGTGTTATTTTAGTATCATTGATATATTTTATACTTATCATCAATATTTTAAATTAGTTTTTTTCTTTTCTTTTTAATGTCTATATAGTTAATACATTTTTATTTTAGTTTTAGTTTTTGTATATTTGATATATTATTGTTTATTTTATTTCAAGTTGTTATTATTATTTTTAGTTTATAAACCATTTAATGGTTTTTAACGTTAGTTAACTATAATACCTCTGCATTTTGCAGCATCTCACTGATCCTAAATCAGGAACAGTATAAGGTTTGGTGGACTTTCCCAAATTTTTTATAACCTTTCTAGTATTTGTAATAATAGCTTTTCATTACCTTTCTAATATAATTTGGAATAAAAGCTAAGCTACTTCTTTCTTTTATTACTGTGACTGGGATGGGCAAGTTTCTGAACTTAAAATAGTTGTTGTTGACATGTAAACGTGGCCGATCATGTCGGAATAATTTTAATAGTATTTTTGGAGTACGTTTTGAGATCTAAAAGTCACAGCATGTTTTCGTAGTGCACTAAACTTTAATTTCAAAAGATGAAGGACTATTTGATTTCTCATTACTTTTTTTTTCTTTTTTGCACAACTGAAAATAGAATATTTGTCTTCACCTGACGGGAGCACTGCCTTTCTCTCATGGCTTTGAGACTACCATTCCAATGGAGAAGCTGGAAAACTGTCATCAGTTCCTAAGAAAAATTCTAATAATGTTAAAGTCACATGTACATTTACTCACATCTTTCCATGCAGTACAATCATGATCTCACTTACCTGGAACTCTAGCATAGACTTCCCCTTATTAGACTCCAACATGAAGCGAAAAGCACCGATGCCTGTGCTGGGATTATCAGCTTCTTCTCTGTTTCCCTGCAGTAACAAAATTATAAGAAATAAAATGCATTTTAAAATATATTAAAGTAAACACTTATTTTAAAATGTAATAATATTTCACGTTACTACACGACTACAGCCCATGAGTCACATGATCTACTTTTATTTAACTTGCATGAAAATCAATCAGCACTTCAAATCAACTTGTGTTTCACCGAAGAAATGAGGGTGAGAAAATGAAGCTTGAATTTTAATTCTTTGGGTGAACTATCCCTCTAACCACATTAAGATTACTGTGAGAACTCACGTTAAAAGAGGCAAGAGCCTCACACACACTCTTCTCTATGAACTCATCTGTGATGCGTCGAGATGGATGCTCATTGAAAACAGAATTCATTAGGGCGATTTTGGCCGCGCTCCGTCTCGCTTCGGCTTTGGTCGGGCAGATCTGAGAAGATCAAAGATGCTATTTAAACCACACTGTAATCAAATCCTGAAGATGCTCACACAATTCACTTCCAAGAGATCCTCAAGAGAAAACATTACACAGAAAATATGCAGACACAGATGGCAACCAAAACACAATTATTTATTTTTTCGGAAGATCTGAGGTTCAGAGAGAAATGCATTGGAAAAAGCAAAGGGAATGTTGCATGAGGTGCTTGCCTGAAAACTCCCGAAGCAACTGCCCCCGGGGAGACTGACGTAGCAGACGTAAGGAGGGTTGTTGGATGGGACCATCTCGTAGACCACAAGAGCGCCGTTCCTCAGGTCAGCACCTCGTGACTGCTTCATCTGCCAGAACTCCTGTAAGGCCTCCACGACATTCACTGTGGGAGTCAGAAACATTGTATCAGAATATACAACACCATTCAAGTATATTTTAAGACTCATGAGTTCAAAAGTAGCTTGAAACAAAGGCAATCACATTTCACATATCATAAAACACATGATATCCTACACTAATTCTTAATATATTTTTTTTATGTTATATTTACGTTAAAGTAACTTAATAGTACTGAATTCACACAAATACATTGGATGAATAATTTGAGGGTCTGACCAGATATATATATATATATATATGTCCATGAATATTAACTTTAAAGGTGCAGTAAACAATTTCTGAGAATCATTGTTGATTTTAAAATCAACCCAAACAAACACTCTGCCCCCAAAATGCACAAACACACAATGCAAGAGTGGATGTCTCTTTATCATAGCAGAAGCAAAGCAAAATAAAGCTTTGCGAAAAATAAAGCGAAGATGATGAACGAACGACCAGCAAGAACAAAAAATGAACATACAGTACTCATGAGTTTATATAAGCAAGAGTCTGTTATTAATAGCCACCAACACACACTCAAAACCATGTTACTTGCATATGGGGCAGAAACAATGCAAACTCTGCAATGGTTTTCAGGCCTTATCCCCCTTAGGTCTCTCCAGCGCTAGAAAGCTTTTCTAATATTAACGCGGTTCCTAAAGCTCTTGCCTGATCACAACCCTTCTTTTTCCAGTCATATTCCTCTGACCTTTTTTCTTTTGTAATATCTCTCAGCCATCTCTGTCTACAGTCTTTCTTCAAATCTCCCTCTTGCGCTGACTCTCTCCTAAGTCCTTTTAGGCAAGTCATGCCACTCGGCCGCCATCTTGGCAACGCCTCCGGGCAGCTATTTCGGACTAACAAGACCAGGCTCCTATCTAAATGAATGGGCAGAGAGTCAGAACTGCATTTTCACTGGTCACCGGGACATAAAAACTGCATGTATAGAAACAGCAGTAAAATATGATAAAAATCGCTGAAAAAGTTTGGTGACTTTGCCCCAAAATAAGGTTTAAAACGCCTTTTTCCCCACAGGTTATACTTTACTACGCATGCGCAATGGTTCTCTCCCTCTCTGACGTGCGGGCGCGGCACGGTTTGAAACACAGTATGTGTGAGCTCTCGCTCGCTCTAGATTCTGGGAGATTTGAACTAATTTGCGGGCATCAGGGAGCCGCTATCAATATGCGGTAGGCACTTGGGATGTCTGATATTTACACAGCGCACACATACACTGCATATAAAATCTGCCGCCTTTCCAAACAGTAACGTATTTTCCACTGTCGCAAACCTCAACTGTGCGCATGCGTCAGTGGAACCAGACGATAGGCTTAAATGTTTCCTGGCTTAACTGTTAAAAGCAGACGATTGGCTTTCCAGTGGGAGGGGCGGGGCATGTGCATACAACCGCCATCTTTGGCGTTACGGGTTTTCCCTATATAGTTGTATTGAGGATTGAGTAAGTGGCATGTCTCTATATAAATTGTCTCTGCTCTCTCTCCTCCCCTATCATGAGTGGACACGCCCCTACTGCTGATTGGATACAACTTTGCTGTGGTGTTTAGGCCGATCCGCTTTTAACGGCGTTTCTCAGAAATCACTTACTGTACCTTTAAAGGGGTAATTCACCACTTGCAAAATGACCTTTCAATAAAACTTGGGTGCCTATTAAGTGGAAAGTCGAAAGCCGATAAAAAAGAACAACAACAAAAAAGGGCTGATGGGCCCTTTTGCTAAATAGGTAGAAAACCTTCAACACCCATAATGCATTGAGCATGTTGGCATCTAAGGCCACTTCCAATCTGTTCCTATCAGATTGAGTCAAATACTGCTTGAGTAGGAAATACTTCTTAGCAAACTTTTAGTCACAATGGTGTCGGCTTGTACGGTTCCTGGGTGCAAGAATTAAAAGAGTAAACATTTAGCGCGAGTGAGTATGCTAACTTTCCATTTTTAGTGAAGGATCCAGCCTGTTGTAAGCAGTGGCTAAAGGTTGCAAAGACACATAAATTTAGAGTGAACACCGCAATGAAAATCGGAGAAACCTCTGTGTTTGTAGTCTCCATTTCAAACTGGATGACTACAAATGCAGTCGCTGCGTTCGAAATAGAATACTTCCTATAACTATATCGCATGCAAAAAACATAGTATATCCAAATACATAGTTTTTGAAAAATAGTAGGTGAAAAGTACCAGGATGACCTATTGCTTCTGCAGAGAATCTGATGGTGAGCATCTCATATCCCATGAGGCCATAGGAGAGGATTTGTGAATGGTAGTATAGCGATGCAACTCACATGAAGTAATTTTCAAACCAAATGTAGTACCTACTATGGCCTTGGACGGAAACATGCCCAGTGAATTATGAGTGACTGGCAAAAAGAAAATTTGGCAAAAGGAAACATAACAGCCCTGTTTAAAAGAGCAACACACATATAATAGATGTTATGTTTGTCACATGATTTTTCAATTATTTCCATTATTTCACGATTTCCATTTGCACAGACTTTACATTTTTATTTCAATGTTGTAATTAGCAATTAATTTACTCAGACAAGTCAAGCAGATTTGTTACGTGACAGGATTAAAAAAAATTTAAGAGTCAAGGATATTTTTTAAATGGCACAGCAGACAGCTTTTCTTTTTTTACAAAGTTATCTGCATCTCATGCGCTGCTGTTCAAATTAATGCACGGCTCAGCCTTACTGTACATCATGTGTGTAAAACTCCAGTAAAAGTATTAGGTAATTATTCCCTCACAAATAAATCTCTCAATGAGTAAAACAGACTGTCTATATTATGATAGACTACACAGCATTATAATATTATTTGCAAATGTATTTTTAAATCATTTTTATTATGATTATTGTCCCTGGTTTATTAGGGTACTAGTGTAAGTAGCAGTGCCTGGAACAGACTTTAAGTATCACCTCCACTTAAAAAGATGCAATCTAATCCAGATTACATGAAATAAGCTGCTCCCGAGCAGGTTTGAGATTACGGATCTGTTGCTATGACAGCAATTCCGGGATGAGCTTCGAAGAACCTAACAATCCTGGATCACAACAATCCACCGACACTGTAACAATTCAAAGCAAGTTGAAAATTGGGAACTTTCGCTTTAAGTTTGTTTAGAGATAGCATGGTAGAGGGCTAAATAAATCGAGCAAAATATCTACAATGAACTTTTGCAAAACAGTTCATAAATCTTTCGCTATGACTGTCTCAGCACACAATGAAAAGCACATGCTCATTTAACGGCAGATGTAAAGGAAGCTTGTTGTTGTGGAATTGCTTATAGTTTCTAAAAGGAAATAAAGGTGGTTTATTTGGACATGTGTAATGTGAAAATGATCACAAATGTATAAATGTCTTTCTTTAGCAAATGAATGATGAGCTTGTTACGTTTAGATGGTCTGAGGTGTCTCGGAGGTAGATTAAAACACTTAACCTGCCTCGAAAGTGCATTGGCAACAGAATTTATCTGACAATAATCCCTTCGATGTATTTAGGTCAGCATGTCAGGGGACTCAATCTGCTTCGAGCGCTCGAATCGAATGCTATGCTACAGTCTTGTTAGGGGGCTGAATCTTATGAAGAACACGTCTGGGTAATATTTATTTCAGATAACATTCCAATATATTAAAAATCAAAAGAAAACAATATTTTGCATGAAAATTAAGCCAGTCTTTTTTTTTTTTTTGCAGTGTGACTTTTTCATAACAATGAAACACCACCATCTCTCTGATTTTGTTATTGTTTTTGATTACTCTCAACTTAATTTAAATAAATTATAAAATTATATAAAAAGTTAAAAATTAATTACAAATATTTGCATTTTTTTCACATTACACCAATGATAATAAGGAGAGGGATTTGTTTAATCATCATGAAAATACTGGCATAATGGGGAAAACATCATAATGATTCTAAATATAGGATTGATATTTACTGCAAAATATTTTTTTCTTTTGGAGTGGAATGAGATTCAAAACCTATGCTGCTGAGAACACATTTCTGAATGTGTTTGTTTTGAAATTTCTTGCATGTGGGTCAATTATGTGATGCTATTTTTTTTTTGGTCCAGATCTAGCTTATTAAATAATTCAAAAATACATAAAAAATGAAATTCTTACAGAGAATGAAGAAAATCTCTCCCATCAAGATCATGTTAATAATTTCTGAATTAAAGTCAAATTTTGCGAGGGCATATAAAGTCAATGTCAGGGTGGTGTAAATAAATAAAAAAAGATTAATATTTGAAAAATGTATGTCTGCTAAATTAAAGTCAGTGCAACCAACATGAAGAAAGACAATTGTGTTGTGAAGATGACAAAACAGACAGATGTGAAAATGAAAACCCCCCTTGTGTTAATAATCTTAAATATTACATATTTTGTGCTTTTTATGAAAGGGTAAGCCTAGTTCTGGTAGAGTAACCCCAGTAAAATTGAATGATACTCATTATTCAAAAATTAATTTGTGAAAATAAAAATGTGTACTCTCACCTGCTCAAGGCGCAAGTGAAATAATGTATTAGCCTACTTTTTTTTATGTTGGTTACACCACTTTTTGCATACAGTTTTAAGTCATTACATTTTTTAAGTAAATATATAATATAAAAAATCCTAAACATGCATCAACTTGAATAGAAGACCCATATTTGAATAGCCTACACATATTACATTTCTAAGCACTTTACATTTATATTTTTAAAAGCTTTGTCATTATGTATCATTGACCTGTATGATTATATAGTGCAAACATCTCCATGTTGACCCCACATACCCCTGCCGTATCCTTGCGTGTGTTTGGCAAAGCTCCTGACCACCGCGTCCACCGCCTCCCGCAGAACCGCCGGGTTGGTGGGATTGGACAGACCCAGACCCGCCGCCATGTCCACCGAACCGAACCCGCTGCCCATGATACCGGACCCGAGGGTGTGGAGCTGAAGGGGAGGCAGTGGTGGCGGGGGCCCCGGGGAAGCAGACACCGAGATGCGGGAACCCTGTGCCGAGGAAAGAGTGCCCGTTACACCGGGCCGCAGGGACCGAAGCGTCCCAGTCGCGCTCGCTCCGTATCCGATACCGGGCTGTAAGCGCTGATGGCGAAGAGACTCCATTGTCTCGAAAAGTGATGCAAAACAAACCAACACAAAGGGAACGACTACTACAAACGATTACAAAGCTGATTAAAAATGCATACGACAATCATAAAAAGTGTTTCTCAAAGGTATGCGCTTTGTTAGGCTGATTGGGCAAAATATTATTTACTGTTTGAGGCGCAAAACTGCCATAGGGAGGAAAAAGGAGCAGCATATGCTTGTGTTTGACCAATGGATGGATTCATGCTGTGTGACGTGGCACGTCCGGCCAAACCTTCCCAAATGCTCAAATCTCAAACAAATAACGCAATTTTCAAATATTTGTTATAGGCTACATGTTTATGTATTTTTGTGTAGATAAAGTAATCTTTACAAATTTCACGCGCACAAAAAAGTAGAAACTAGAGAGCAACTAAGATGGTTGACATAACGAGTTTTCCCTGCTTCCATGCTAGTAGCATACTGTGATTTTGATAAAGTAAACAATTTAGTAAAATACCGTTCTTAAGGCAAGACACCACAGCTGAATAGGCTATTAAAAAATATTAACCAATAGATAGTAGCCTAACCTACGTCCGATTACTCACAGTAGGCCTATAAATTGTATTAGCCTACATGTTTTGTAAAATGTTTTGATCAAATATACACATGCAGAATAACTTAAATATAATTAAATCTGATTAAATTTCCACACGCTTAAAGAATCTAGAATTTCTAGACTTGAAATGTCATTGTTTTAAAGAAATAATATTTATTTTTTTGTAGAGTTGCACTTAGAAAATAAATCTGAACATTAAATAAAGCCAATTGTTGACATGTCAGAGTTAAAGGTTTTTACAGAGGATATTTTGGATGTTTTTAATCAGAAATATTGCCAACAGCCAGAAAAAGAAAAAAAGAAAACAAATGTGTACAGTTTAAGAAAACAGCATTTGTTTTGCAATTGAAATCTACTAATTTTAAGTTGGATGTTTCCTTTCCATTAGTCAAGAAGACTTTATGGATTTTATGGATGTTATGGAAGTAAAATGGTCCAAAATGTAAAAATCTCAAAAAAATCTCAAAACAATGCAACAATAGCAATAAAACATATCAGACACTCAGTAGTGTTGAGTCTGGAATCAGTAACAAAAAGTATGTTAATACTATGGCTTTTGTCTGCTGGTTTATCCATCTTTCATGTTTCAGTTATATTGTATTTCATAGTATTTTCACAGTAAGTATGACCTATGAACTTTTCATTCAGTTTTTGATTGTTTGTGGCTGTTAAATTACAGAACTTGCATCGTGTGAATCAGAATGTTCTTCTTATTTAATGTGATGTATTAAACATGTTAATACATGTATATGTTTTCATACATGTTTAAAAACACCCCCAACAAATCTTGGCTTAACTCTGGAAGCTTTTGTTACAATAGCACTCTTTGTAATTAGCACTCGCCACATGTTTATGTGATCGATTAAAAATGAGTCAGTTGATTCCTTCTGCATACTTTTATGTTCCTCTGTTTCAGCATGAGTGTGTTACCCTTTTTTTTTTTTTTTTTTTAACTTGAATTCCCCTTGGAGCAGTAGGCTATTGATGATAATTAGTGTTGAGCTAAAGTCTCCAGGGTGATCATATGTCTCCTGCATGGTTTATAACAAGCTGGTCTTTGCTGTCAAAGGAGTAAGATTGAAATATAAAACTGGCAAGAGCTCTGGAAAGTTCACTGAAAGTATTCACAAAAACAGCACAAAACACTTGAAATGTCTGAGCTGCAGTGATTACTCATCGGTCTGTGGTTCCTCAACGATCCGGTTGCAAGCATTTTAAAAGTTCCCTCTATAATGGCACTAGAACATTCTGGAAGTCTTATGGCCGCCATATGCTAACCTTTAGGGGCTCTGCTGTCTTAAGAAGCCTGGTTGAATGTTGCTGATATGAATATAAGATCCAGACACAATGCAATGCACATATTAGGACACTTAAAGAGCAAACACATTACATTCACAAAATATCAACCATGTGATCACTTGACTTTTGCTCATAATATTTTGTTTTGAATGTATAAAGTAGCCAACAAGTTCACACAGGTGTCCCCTAGCAGATGTGCAAATTAACTATGGACAAAAGTGCCCTGTTTGCTTCAGTAATTGATTTTTAAAGGCGTTCCCAAGTCACTTCTGTGAATGGCAGAGAAACCTGCAAAATATACCTCACAATGTACGCCATATTATGATGTGGCTCGCTGGAATAATTAATTCTAATTGGTGAATAGCGCCATCCAGCGGATAGATATTTACTAAATTTTACAATTGTCTATTGGCAATGCTGTATGCTATACAAATCCGCTCATTCAAGCCCCTTTCACACAGAGATTCCGGAAAATACACAGATAAAGTGACCCGGTATTTGACCCGGGTTCGTTTGATTTTGGTTCATTCACACTGCCAGTGATTTTCCGGAATCAGAGAGTGCGTTCACACACAACCAGTAAAAATCCCGTAAAGACACGTGACATCGATGTGACTTGTAATCTCAGCAGCGTCTTAAATTTGCTTATGAGCTGCGATCTGTTTCTCTCGTGAAATCACGCTTCTGCATGTTTTCTCTGATTCGACCATAAACTTGCGCTTTACGTACTACCATTTCACAGCTGGCGAAGGATCCCGGCTTTAGCGTCATCACTACGACACGGCATTATTACGGCTTTTGTTCACACAGCGCGCGTTCCGGGACTGAACACGGAAATCTTACTAGGTCCCCAACCCGGCATCGATCCCGGATAAATCCCGGGTCGAGTTTGCGTTCACACAGAAGGCGTTCTGGCAATTTGCCGGGTTCATAGCGCTGTGTGAAAGGGCTTCAATAACCGGCGCTACTTTCCCGTTTCTCGTGCGGTGCCACTTTTGGAACTGTGCCTTATGAAGCTTCGAAACATTTACGAATCTTTTGTTTCAAATCAGTTGAACTTGCCAAGTCACGTAATAAGTTTTCGAATCTTGGTTTCAAAACATTTCAAAATTCGGATGGTGCCATTGACACTTATGCGTAGCCTACATTTACAAAGAGGTGAATTATATTTAATGGCCTCTAATTGATTGTTTGCCACCTAATAATAATAGCTACACCAAAACAAGCATTACATATTCATTAAAAACACACATTTCACAGAACCTCCATATTTAATGTTAGTTAATTATTTGTACATTACATGCCTACGTGACAGTTTCATGAAAACATTTTCATGTTGTTTGTTGTTCTTCCTTTATATATAAATAAATAAATAAATATAAGTATTTTAGCTACTGCAGTCTGTCTATTTGCTTTAGCTCAGGATGTCTTACAAAAGAACATGTTGCAACACAAGGGCAATGTTTATTTAGGCCAGTCCAGCTGTAGCAGACAGGCATTTGGGAAGTCCCAACAGATTTAGCTCTTGCTCTGTAGACGTGTCAGTACACTGCTGGAGGAGAACATGTCTTCTCCCTATATAGAGAGTTCATGCATGTTGTCGGGACAGTCTTTACTCCTCCTCAAGTCAACGATAAGAGAGCACTTCACGTTGATTGTCCCTCTCACCTGCGTTTGTCAGTCACAGCTGAAATGAGCTGTCTGTCTGAGCGACACGACGCTTCACTCCCATTGGCTGTGAGCGGATTGAATCGGAGTCCCATTGGAGAGAAACGCTAACTCGCAATTCCCGAAGTTGCGAAGTTCGCGAGACGATCCGTGCGTGTGGAGAAATTAAACGACTACGGACGGAATAACGCGTGCGCATCTCGACTGAGGCCGTTTTAAGCACGGTAAGCATTTTATATAAGAACATCCGTGTACATAATCTGTAATGCGTTCGTAAGGATCCTTGTTTTATGCGGAAGAGGGTTGTGTTCATTCAGCACGGCGTGTAGTGTTGCTGAAGGCTACATTACACAATGTAAATACGCAACCTACGCTGTGCATCACAATTATGATGATGACAGCTCGTCACCCAATCTAATATGTCCATCTAAACGCGATAAATAATAGGCCAGGAATTCAATGAGGCCATACGACCATTTTTGGTCACATTTAATTAAGGTTGTCTGCAGCAGTGTTTGTGGGTTCTGTGTGTTGTTATGTAATCTCTGTAATCGTTGTTTTGTTGCCTGCATCGGTTCTCTCTAATTGAATAAATAAAGTGTACAGTCCGCCAGTGTGGATTATATAATAAGTGTGTTTAATGTTCACTGATGCTTGAGGAATGCAACAAAACATACGAAAAATAGATACAATTATGTTTCTGCATTATATTTTCTATAAATCTTTTCAAAAATATGTTTATGCATTATTTTCTATACATCTGGTCATTATTAGATGTATTTAACTGTATTTTACGTTGGTGAAAGATTCCTCCATTTTCTCACAAATTGTGTTTTTCCTTGCCTGTCACTCAAAATGTGTCTACACTGTCAGATATAAACACAATGTGTCAAATATGGGATCTAAATATTGCCAAATCTAGCATTCACTTGAATGAATGAATTAACCGAGATTAACCGCACCACTGTCAGAGAATCTTACAATTTTAACTAAATAAAAATGTGCATATCAGACATATTAAAATAGCCATTAGTAACCCTTTTGTGTCAAATATTGCTTGCAACTAATATAACTATTATAACTAATATAATTATTATTATAATTCACTTTAAAATGAAGGAAAATATCATAAATTCTTTTCCTTTCAATTTGCCTGACATACCATGGTTAAAATAATTAAAATAAAATCTGTAAAAGTCACCAGTGTGTGATTTTTGTCTAACAGTGTTGTCATATATACTGTATGTATGTGTGTGTGTATATATATATATATATATATATATATATATATATATATATATATATATATATATATATATATATATATATATATATATATATATATATAATGGTATTTTTTGTGTTAAATTGATAGGATGTTTAATCCATGTTTCAAGAATCATTGTGCTTCATATTTCAGCCAAATATCAAAATGTAGAACAGTACTGTGTGCAGAACGTTGCTAGAATTATGAAAACAGTGGATACCTAACAAGGCAACGTTAATGTATGCTAGCACTCATTTGACTGAATATGATGGTCTGTGCAGAACAGTAGACATTGGTATTGAACTAATGTGCATGTGGTGATCTTCATTATGTAGGTGCTGTGCAGAGCCACAAGAGGGCCATGTCTGATAACAGCACCGGCAGCTCCGGGTCATCCAGTAACAGCTGGACGCTTCTCTCTCCAGAGGTTTGCAAACTACTTTGTCAAAATGCTTGTGTCCGTGATATTATCTTTTTAATGAATAAATCAGGTGTAGTAATGTGCACTTTTGATTTCAGGAAGCTGCCGCCGACCCTGCAGCACCAGTGGATGATGGGACGGAAAGTATTGGGGATGCACCCAGTCTTTCAGAGGAAATAGCAGGTTATTAACCGATAACAAACCATTTTGTTTACACAATTGTTCAAAAGTTTGTGGTTAGTAATATCTTTTTTAAAGAATTTATACTTTTATTCAGCAAGGACACATTCAATTAATCAAAAGTGATGGTAAATAATTTTGTATTGTTACAAAAAAGTTATATTTCAAATAAATGCTCTTCTTATGAGCTTTCTATTCACCCAAGAATCCTGGAAACATGTGTTATGGTTTCCACAAAAATATTAGGTAGCACAACTGTTTTCACAACAGTTATTATTATCATTGATAATAATAACACGTGTTTATTGAGCAGCAAATCAGCACATTAGAATGATTTCTAAAGGATCATGTGACACTGAAGACTGGCGTAATGATGCTGAAAATCCAGCTTTGATCACAGGAATAAATGACTTTTTAAAATACATTAAAATAGAAAACAGTTCTTTTAAATCTCACAATATTACTCTTTTTATTGTGTGTTTTTTAATCAAATAAATTCTTGGTTAAAGTACTTCTTTCAAAAACATTAAAAAAATCTTACCAACCTCAAACTTTTGTAATATAATGTATATTAATGTGCTGCTTATATGGACTTTATGAATGAAACCGCATCATCTTGGTGATTGGTGATAGTTGAAACCCCAATTTGTGGGCTTTGTTAATGTGAAACGGTGTTTATTTCAGGAAGCTCTTTGGAGGTGAGGTCACATGACCCTGAAACTCCAATGATGGAGAGCGTTTTGTCAGAGGAGGGTCACCAGGTCAGTGCATCACCACTGGTATGTACAGCGCAGGACGTTCAGTTACCATTCTATATGCCTGTTCACAGTATTTGTTTTGCACACTTTGTTCACACTGCACATCTGACTTGGTTTTAAAATTCAACCTTACTGTCTACATTTTGACTGACATTTTGCAGTGATGAAGTCTGATTTGTTTGTTTGTTCAGACAGTGTAGCCATTATCCATTCATGAATTGTCTCCATAAAATCTGAAAACGCCATACTCTTCAAAATAAAGTTTTTTTTTATTAGCATTTATGATTCCATGAAAAACCTTGAAATTATGCTATATGGTGAAAAAAGGTTATTATTACAATTTTCTTCACAGTAAGATTAAAAATAATTTCACAGAGTTTTTTTGAGGAACCAAACATAGTTCTTCTATGTCATCACTTTTGGACGTCACCTTTATGTGCACTTAAAATTGAACTGAAACTACAATATTTCTGTAAATATTTGAAATGGAATACAAACCTCTTTTTCCCTGTTTAACCACTAATTATACTAAAGGTGGTGCCTGTCATCTGAATTTGAAGTGCAGACTGTTTCTCAATACTCAATGTCAAACTGTTCCCTAGCAAAACATATACAGTTGTATGTTGTCTGATTATCCAGATTTGCCAGGAAACATCCCCGGATTTCTTTGAGGAAATGGCAGCATCTGGCCATGGCGATGTAGAGCTTGATCCTGAGATCCATGCTCCTGTCATCCATGACACGATCACCAGTTCTCCCCCTGACAGTGACCTTCTGGGCGCTGTTCCCTTCAGCATCACCACAGAATCAGCCTTCCAGTTTTCAGAGGAGACGGTCCTTGACGAACCCACTGAAGAGGACGTAACTGATATCTTTCCCGGCCAGCATGTTCCAGTCCAAGAAAGCCCCGCCCCGGAACCAGAGCCCAAAATCACCTCGAGTCCTGAACCATTCAGAGAAATGAGCTCCACGGCCGACGTCTCTGATGTTACTGCAGACATAAGCCCCGCCCCTAAAACTATTGAACCTTCTGCAATCCCTGTGCTTAATATTCATGCTGATGTACATCCCACCCCTGAAACCCCGCCTCTGGCCCTGCCCTCTGAGGCTGAAACTGGCTTTGGTTCCACAGCAGGAAGCCCCGCCCCTTACAGCCCTTATCCAGAAACCATTGGTTCGGTTGAGACTGAGGAGGAGCCTATTTTTGAGAAAGACGAAATCGAGCTGCCAGATAAATTCCCTGATGTGATCAGAGAGCCAGGTATGACATAGAATTTTTTAAAATAATTAATACATGTGCAATAAACTAATGTTATTTTGTCTTTGTTATATATATATATATATATATATATATATATATATATATATATATTAGTAAGAAAAACACTGTATAAATTGCATAAAAATATATAATTTTTTTATAAATTCATTTATATATTCAAAATATTTAGTTTGTATTGTTGGACTTAATTAGAATTATTTTATTATCATTATCAAAGCATTATGTATTTGAATAGTATATAAATAAAAGCGTCTGCTAAATGATTACATTTGCGCTGAGCTAAATGTTACAGCTTTAATATATTATGTTATATTAAAATGTTATATTAAAATGGTGGAGCAAACAAATTAGTTCCATTTCTACCTACATTTACCATATTTCTCCTAATCTTGCTTCTCCTTATTTTCTTCTGTATGATTTAGAATCTCTCGGTGCTGAATTCCCAGCGGGCGCCTCAGCAGAAGATGATGGTCTGAGACTCAGACATGTGCAACCCACCATAGCGTTGAAGCGAAGCTCTGACGAGGAGGAGGAAGAAGAAGAGGAGGAGTTTAATCTGCCAGTGAGGAAAGAGGAGAAACGAGGTTTCTCTTTGAATCAGATGATAGTGGGCGCATTGGTCCTGCTCTGTGTTGGATCCTTCTTTTTCTCCGGTGAGTTTTGTGTGGCAGTGATGCAAATCTTAAAACATATTTTAAAAAGTGAGCCTACAAATCGTTTAACATATGACATCACACATGGCATTGGTTGGGCATGACCATTGAGTGATTCATATTTGGTCAATGGTTATGAATTCAGACCACATTATATCCATTAATATCCCATTTCAGTGGTTGCATTCATGTTATTGTGCCTCCAGGTTCTGTGGTTGACCCGTCTGATGGTAGGTTCAGAGTTTGAGCTAGGTGGCAGTATATGCTTGTGTTTGAGCTGTGGATAGGAGTCGCCCTCAAGTTATAATGGTAGAGTTCGTTCCCATCACATATTCAAACAAATGAGTGGGGGGGGGAAAAAAAGGTACATTTACCTGAGGGCAGTCTCTATCATCAGCTTATATCATCACCCAGGATGCACTGCTTTACCAAGGGGCTTATGAGCTGGTTGCTTTTACTCTTACCTTTTAAAGTTGAAGTGTATAATTTTTGTGCCACCACTAGTGACATATTTTGCCAAACACACTCATTGCTCTGACAAACAGGTAGCTCCTCAAATGTATGCTATTGTTCAGGCCACTTAAACAAATTGCAATTTGGTGCCACTTTTGGCAAGAAATTACACACTTCACCTTTGTAATTTGTAAAGTGTCAGTAATGGCTGTCTCACCCTGAAATGGCTTAATGCTGAGGTTCTGCTGACATAAAGTTTTTGTAGAGGTTACTAAATCAAAAGGCAAATCTTAATTCGTTTTTTTTGCGTGTAAACTGTCGGATTTGATAACACACACTACTCTTCTACTTGCCAAAGCTACATTTATTTAATGAAAGGCACAGTAAAAACAGTTATATTGTGAAATGTTATTATACTTTAAAACAACTGTTTCTATTTTAATATATTATAAAAATGTAATTTATTCCTTCGATGCTGAATTTTAGCATCATTACTCCAGTCTTCAGTGTCGCATGATAATTCAGAAATCATTTTATCAATGCTGAAAACAGTTGTGCTACTTGATATATTTTTGCGGAACGCGTCATACATCTTTACAGGATTCTTTGATGAATAAAAAAAGTTAAAAGAATTTTAAATTAGTAATTTAATTTTAAATAGAAATCGTTTGTAACAATGTAAAAGTCTTTACTGTTTTTATTTTTATTTTTATCAATTTAATGCATCCTTGCTGAATAAAAGTATTCATTTCTTTTTTTAAAACTCGCTGACCCCAAACTTTTGAACAGCAGTGTGTTCCAGAGAGACCTGGTTCATACATCCAGACACAACATGCCAGTGAAAGACAGTTTAACTCCAGAATTGTGTGACTGCTGTTGCATTAACTACAATGACTTTTACTTTCATCATTTGAGTTTTTGACACTAACAGTTTTATAATTCACTTCACCTTGTCTATGCATTCTCAACAAACATTACAAATCCATTTTCTCTCCTGCAGATGATTTTGATGGTTCAGAATTAAGTGACCAGGTTAGTGCTTTGCTGTGTTCTTTTATTATTGACAAGTTGATTTCACCTGTGGCGTCTCTGATGATTTGTACCTTTTTCCAGGAAGTCCTTGATAAACTTGCTCAAGAGAATAAACAAATGAATATATTGGAGGCTCAGATTGAGGTTAGTCCCTTCTGTACCTTCGTATATAAGTTTTTTCTCTTAATGTCATGAAAGTGTTCGAGTTTTTTTTCTTTTGCATGCAAATGCATTTTTCCACTAAGTTGGCTTAATGCACTTCCTATAGAGCGTACCAGGAGATTATTTTAAAATGTTGAACTTAGGATGTTCTTTCTTTGTTTTTTTCATGATCAGTCACAGGTAAAGGAGTTGGACCAGGCTCTGAAAATGACAACAGATATGCACAGCACTGAGAAAGGAGCGCTGGAAAACGAGAACACTAAATTGAAAGAACAACTGTCAGAACTGCCTGGTTTAAAAGAGGAACTACAGACACTGAGAGCACGAGTTGCTGAGCTCACAAAGCTTACAGGTATGATGAGGAAGAGTGGGAACGGCACAGTATTTGAATTGTAAAACTCAACATTTAAATTTGGATAATGTGGAAAGGGCTCTGAGTGTACTTTATTTGTAATTTATCAGCCAAAAGACATCTTTTGGTTTACTAAGATGAATGAGGTTGTTAGCTTTTTTGTTAGCTATTGCACTACCGTTCAAAAGTCAGTATGATTAAAATAAAACAATAAAAAAACAGCAAAGTTTTACTAAAGATATTTATGTTACAAATTAATTCTATTGCAAATAAATGAACTTTGTATTCATCAAAGAATCATGAAAAAAATTCAACAAAAATTAAAAAAAAGCAGCACAACTGTTTTCAACATTGATAGTAATGTTTCTTGAGCAGCAAATATTAGAATGATTTCTGAAGGATCATGTGACACTGAAAATAGTAAAAAAATTAAAATAGAAAACAATTTTAAACTGTTATAATAGTTTGCAATATTACTGTTTTTACTATATTATTGATCAAATAAACGCAGCATAAGAGACTTTTTTCAAAATTCTTAAAAAGTCTTACTGGCCCCAACCTTTTAAACGGTAGTGTATATTTATGTGCACAATAAGTATTGGTAATGTAGAATGATATTGGCAACATATTGGTGATCAGCTGATTTTTTTTTTTTTTTTCTTATTTATTGGTATATGTCAATATTGGATATTTCATTGTGCATGCTCATATCTATTATATCTGCAGTGTTGGGGAAGCTACTCTGAAACTCTTGTCGTTTCTTTGAGAGACATGAACTTGGACAAATAAGGCCATGGGTAATTAACATTAGTTGTTTCTCCATCCTCCAAATCTGCCGCCACGTCTTGCTCCATCATGGGGGTGTGTCAACCCACTTCTGTACGTCAGTGAACCGTTAGCCGCAAGATGCATAATTAAACAACAGGTGGCGGTAATGGCAAAAAATTAGTTTGTAATTAACAAGAAGAAGAATATCCTTGCATCGCGCTGATTCGCGCAGGCTCGACAAAACGCAATGTAGCTTTTGCTCGCGCTACACCGCTACTTGCTGCAAAAAGTAGTTAGCTCCTGGAAAAGGTACACTGTTTAAAAAGCAACTGAGCTACTGCCAAGCTACTGAAAAATGTAGTTAAGTTAGTAGCGTCGCTACTTGTAGTTAACTACTCCCCAACACTGATTATATGTACACTGCTGTTCAAAGGTTTGTTTTTAAAATAAGTCTCTTCTGCTTACCCAGGCTGCATTTATTTGATCCACAATACACTAAAACTGTAATATTATTACAATTTTAAATAACAGTTTTCTATTTGAATATATTTTAAAATGTAATTTATTGCAGTGATGCAAAGCTGAATTTTCAGCATCATTACTCCAGTCTTCAGGGAACTATATATTTTGCAGTGTATTCTTCTATCTGTTTTATTTCTTCACCAGTTGAAGATCTTCCACAACAGGCCCCTGACTCTGGGTCCCAGCCTTCCACTGCTGAGTCTAGTCCAGAAGGAACTGAGAAACACTGGGATAAGAAAGAGGAACTCAACCGGCAGAAAGCTCTTTTGGAGGAGAGCAGGACGAGGCTGGAGGGAATGAAGAAACAGGACTTGAGGGAGAGCTTGGTGGAAATGCAGAAGAGACTCTCCAAACAGGTGGACCAGCTGGGCAAGCGGGAAGACTGGAAGAGAAAACACAAGGAGCACAAAGGAGAAAAGAAGGAATGGGGCAGAAAGAAAGAACATGACAGTCGCTGGAAGAAGGATGAAGCAGGGAGCGGGAGAGAGTGGAAGCGTGGGAAGGACGAAAGGAAAGACCATCTCAAGAAGTACAATGAAGAATGGGACCACAAGAAAGATGAGAGAAGGCAGGAGAGGGAAAAAAGACAGAAGGAAAGAACTCGGGAGGCCAAACCTTCCAAGCATCATCAACACCATCAACATCATCATCATCATCACCACAAGGAGCAGGTAGACTTCTGGAAACACCAAGAAGAGAAGCTTAGGAGGAACCGCCATCCTGCCGAGGGCTGCCATGGCGTGTCCAACTGCGCTGATGCAGAGGGACTTGTTCCTGTGAAGCTCGTAGAGTTTCAGGACCTTCTTGAGATCTACCTAAGCAAACTAGAGGGAGTTCCTCAGGAAAGCAAGGAGTCTCTCAGCCGCCTCACTGCCCAGTTCTTCAACGGCGGCTTTTTCGCTCACAACAGAATGCTCTTCAGCGACTTCGCCGAGGACGTTGCGGATATCCTGGAAGATCTGGCAGATGGTTTAGAAGATGTGCAGCATGACAATGACAATGATTCCCTTGAAGATGAGATGGAGGAGTTTGAGAAAGAGGCACTGTTAAAGTTTGTCGCACCTTTGGCGTAATTGGTGCTGCCCACCCTAGAAACTAAGTTGAACGGATGGGAAAAAAAAAACACTAAGTGAAAGAAAACAAAGAAACAATCTTAGCTGTTACTTTCCCTGGTCTTTACGGACTGTAGATGTAGTTTAATGCATTGTGTGTGAGGATTCTCCCTTCGGAGTCTTGTTCTTAGTGAAGTCCCACCTGTGTGTTGGGTGTTTTGTTGTAAGCTACCTCCCTCGGTCCTGTTCTTCAACGCCAAACCCTTTGACTCTCGCTTGCTGTGTAAAGAATCAGTCATCTTACGCATTGTGTTTGCACATGAATGAAACTGCTTTACTTGCAGATAGATCAATCACCTAGTACATGTGGAGTTGTGAATGAAATTAACGCTAAACTGGGAAAGTGCAATGAGATCGGAAAAGAATGTACCTATTTAGTTACATGAGCTCCCAAAATCGACTTAATAAAATGTAGAATGTCAGGAATTTTTATTTTAGTTATTTAGGATTTTTTAATATCTTTTATTTTTGTTTTAAATCCTGGTTTCTTCACACCTACTCATGATTTTGCTTACTAAGCTGGTGTCAAACTGGTTTCTTTTGAAGTTTTGTTTTCGCCAGAGATTTTAGAGGTCATTGTAAGCTTTCGGTTTTTCAGTCAACTCAAGTTCTGCTCACACTTCATTTAAATTATAAAACAAAATGAATGTTTCTTTCCTTTATGGAATTTGATATGTTAGATTATGTGCCTTTACTAGTGAGCAAAGAATGCTGGCACTGAAAAGAATGGTCTGCCCAAAACCACACAACTGAAATGGAACCGGAGAAAGTTTCAATAATTGATCAGTTTGCACTGTGGTGATGTGGACATTTATTTATATCCTTTCTATCTTAGGAAAACAGCCATTGTAATGAATCATCAATATCATTTGATTATAGCTGTGTTATTGTTTGGTGCACTCTTCTGGGTTGAGTACCATATAAGTTTTGCCCTTTCTTGTCCAATTTGTAAATATAAGAAGAAAAAAAGTTATTTAATGGAACTTTAATTTAAGGTAAGTTATCATATGGCACAGTGATATTTAACATGAAAGGAAACTTAAAACCACTTAAACAGAAAGGTAATACAAGACCAAATGTCACAATGTATCAATTTATGATGATTATTAAAACTATGTTCCATTGCCGTGAGAATTCTTCTTTATTAAGGGATTGCATAGTAAATTTTATTTTATTTCATTGTTTATTTACAACTGACAAATTAAAAATAGGTGATACCTTGAGGATTTCTGGTCTCATTTGTATTTTTTACCTTTGAAATCCATACCTCCCGTTTAAAATGATTAAATTGACCTCTTTGGGTTAATATTCTGCATACATGCACATTCAGGATTGACCTCTAAAACGACTGTGCAGGAGACGTATTAGTGAGGGCTTTGTATGTCTGTTGATGCTGAGTCAGTTTTGATGTAGTTTCCCTGATGACAGATGTTTGGATTGACAACATTAAGGAAACCTGATAGTGAGGTGTAAAGTAATCAACAGACATGTTAGGTTGTGTTTGGAAATAATCACAAACAAATATAAATAGTAAATTTTCTCAGTAACATAAACCACAATGTGTATGCTATTTATCTGTCAGATATACACCATATTTTGCCTTCTGGATTTCTATAAATGCATTGTATGTGTGGTCCTGGTCCTAATTTCTGTGAGGGGTGTGTTCAGGGTTAGGGAATAGAATATACAGTTTTTACAGTATAAAAAGCATTATGTCTGGGAACTCCCCATAAAACATGGAAACACAATGTGTGTGTGTGTATTATGGTTTACTTGTGAGGGCCAAATGTCCATATAGTGAAATATTGTGACAACCAACCATGAGGACATTTTACTGGTCTTCACTGCTTAAAAAGGCTTCTAAATTGGCCCAAACACATATTTATTAATAGTTTTTAGCACACGTTTCTGTGAGGGTTGCAATGGAAGTCTATTCAATGTCCTTACCAATATAGTGAAACAAATGTGTGTTTATATGTATGTGTGTAAAAGAGAGTCTAAACTACTTTGCTATGGAAACATTTAAGCAGGAGATAGATAAGAAAATCCTGACTTGTAAAATGGAGCAGTGGGCGTGATTTTTGTTTTTTCCGCTGAGTTTGGCGTCAGATGAAGAGAATAAAAGGTGAGAGGTGGTCATTTAAACACAACCCCAGCCAGAACATCACTCCTCAGCCCAGGTAAGTCTATGATACTTCTCTTGGCTATATATATATATATATTTTTTAATTGAATCATTTTTAGTATGCACAGGATTTTTACTCACCCTTGTGTATATTTTTCTTTGAGACACAAAAAGACTTGCCTAGCAGAATGTTCAAGCTGCACTTTCCCATAAATTTAAAGTGGTGTATCACCATCCACTTTCTCTATAGGCATAAAAAAGCATGGACATTTTGCTAAATGTCATGCAGGTTTGGAACAAGTGATGACAGAATTGTCCCTATAAAAATAAGCAAAATTAATTTTAACTGACCACCATATATTTTTGCATATTTATTACTGGTCTTGATTTATGTTTTTTTGTGTGTGTGTTTTAACCTCAGACACACTTGAAATAAGGTTATTGTAAGTCTCAGACCAGATTTGTCTATTCTAAAGGACTAACCTGTATTTTACCTTCTAATCTCCAGCCACCGAACCATCCTACTCCCTAAATCATGGAATCTGCCATTAACGTGCTCGTCTCCCAGTTCAAGACTTATGCCGGGAAGGATGGCTCTGCAAAAACATTGAGTAAGGAAGAGTTTCAGAGCTTGGTCACATCCCAGTTACCTAACTTTGTAAAGGTAAGCCTTTTGAGTTATTAAAGTATAACAAATGGTCAGTATGGTCAGTATACTTCATATTTATATTCCTAAATTCAAGTCTACACTTAAAGGGACAGTTTGCCCAAAAATTAAAATTCTTCAATAATCTGGCAAATGTCTTCTTTAAAACAAGACCAACCATAGGTCTATATTCCAACGCATTCCTGAATTACAACCATTTAAGTTTGGATAGTGATTTTATATGCGAAAAACGAGGGGGGTGACAGTTAAAGGGTTAAATATAAAGTTACTATTTGGAACCCATTTAGTTCTTAGTAAGAAAAAGGAACCAGTATTGAATTTATAAACCAATCATGTAACATCAAAAGTTTTTTTTTGTTTTGTTTTTTTGCTTTAAATCTCCACAGAACTATAAAACCAACTCAAAATGGTTCTTATTAAGAAGAGGCATGTCTGCTGAATCTAAGGTGCTGCAAAGAACTATTCTTTTTTTGCTATCTACAATTACAAATATTGAAAGACTATGTAGACATATTAAAAAAAGAAAACCTAATAATAATGACAAAAACACAAAAAAATTACAAAAAAATTAAAATTAAAATGGAAAATATGAAAATAAAAATTATAACTATTAATAAAAAAAATAACGATTTCAATGATACTAAAGTAACACTGGTGTGCAGCATGTTGAATTTTACTACAAAATGAATTCTTATTTTACTAATAAAAAAAAATCTGTGACCTTTAATAATAATATTTAAATGTTTAATAAAGATATTTTTAAATAAATAAATGAAGGTTATTTACAGTGTTTGATTAGCATTCTATGTTGAGAGACTTGAGAAGAATGAACCAAAAATGATAAGAGCACCCTTTTAGAGGCCTGGTGTGAGTTATTAGTTAACCACATCCCAGTCCTCTAAAGAATGTGAGTCACATGTTTGTGATTTTGTGGAGGAAATAACCCAAATCCTTCCTTCAAAAAACTCTAAGATTATAGCAAGACCTTACTGCTAGTGTGTATGAAAACAAACCAGCTGCTTTCATTATGTCTTCATCTAAACTGTGCCAGAGACAATGGAAAAATTCCACATCAGAGCATTTTCTGTTTGGCCCATCCAGAACAGGAACTCCCCCCACACTGATAGGTCAGCAGAAAAGAATGCAGAGTACCAGTGACGATCACTAGATGGAGACACGACCATTGCAAGTGCACATAAACGACTAATTCAGTGTGTTCCCTCACAGAATTCCTCTGACCCCGCCACCATTGACCAGCTCATGAGCTCATTGGATGCGAACAACGACGGAGAGCTGACCTTCCTGGAGTTCTGGCAGCTTATTGGCAATGTGGCGAACCAACATGGCGGCTTTTAGCCAATGAAGAAATCTTCTGTAATGCCATCCAATCACTTTAATTTTACCTTGTGACTTCCTGATCTAATTATAAAAAGCCTGTGCTGTTGCACAGTTAATGATTCTCCCAGGTGATGGGAAAATAAAAGAAAGCTTTGTTTGATTCTGAAGGTAATCTTGCCTTGCCTCTTTATTGACCATGCAATATAAGATTCTTCTCTTCCATTCTTTTGTGTAGCGCATCTTGATTTAATAGCATCATTTTATGGTAACCCAACACCAGCCAGAGGCCCTTAAGTATCATATTGCACAGCGGCTCAGATTTAGATATTCCTTGACTGTCAAAGCCAGTTATGATACGTCTGTATTGACACATTCAGTCTCCAACACAATATGAAGCAGGTGCCGGCAGTTGCCTTGCTAACAGGTGTGGCTTGTGGAAAGGGCGTTGGTTTCTTTTGGATAATAAGGGAGATTTGGATCTTATTTGCAAGTGCTATATACTGAACCAAACCGAATACACACATTTAACACACACATAAACATTAGGATTTTGAGCTGACCGAAGAACATTGGCTGTCAATTTAAAACTGCCTTGATGCATCAAGATTTTCATTTGAAACCTTAGCCCAACAATAGATGCTTCATGTGGGGTGCACAAAATTGTAACCTTTTTAAGAAATAAAAATGAGTCAAAAGTGAACTTTGTGGCATGATCAAAAAAAGATGTGAGGCGTGACTAAGGCATGACCATAGTCCACACAAAGTGACAGCAGTCAGTAGAAACCACTTTACATAGGCGGTGCCTCTTGTAAACACAGATAATCATAGTAAAGTTTGGGCACTGATCTGATTCACTATGTGTCTCCCTGAGGCCTGTTAAAGGCCGTCTGGAGATTTATCATAATACAAAGCATTTCAGTTAATAAGAATCCTGACCAAATTAATTCCTGCGGTGTTTAAAAAAATAAAGCACTTTGTTGTCTCTATATTTCATGTGAATTAATGTATTAGAGGCAAATATTTGCCCCCTGGAATTGATTTTCAGGAGCAGTTTTTACCCTTATTTTCTAAGGATATATAAACATGCGGAGTGTCATGTATTTATGACACATACTTGGACTGAATAAATAAATTAAATAAGAATAATTCAAAATGTAGGCCTATAATATGTCACAAATCATTCGGTGCTTTGGAAATATTTGTCATCACTGTGTGAAGATTACACACACAAAAAAAGTTGCTGCCTTAAAAAAATACAAATAAAACTTGGATGTTTAAATCATTTCAACTTAAATTACATTAAACTGACTTACAAAAATGAGTTGTAAATGAGATGTAAAAACTTTTTTTTCTTTTTTTTTTTCTTTTTTTTTTTTTACAGTGTATGCCTACACAGCTCTCTACCATTACGAGGATTTTTATCTAGTTTACTGGGAATTATTTATTTATTTTTATCTAATAGCCACTATCTAAAAACCACTTACTATGTTTCAGAGACACTAAATTCATTACTTTATAAGACTACGAAATGTTGTAAAAGATAAAACAATGGGGCATTATGTCCCAATTTCTGACACATGGTGCAAACATTGTGCAGGTAAGGGTTAAAGTTTTTGTTCTTCCCATTAAAGCTCCATACAAAACTCACCGTCCTTAGCCATGATTCCCATATCATAGTGTGAAACTACATTCACGTATGATAATATTTGATGTTACAGCAGTAGACATCATTAGAAATATCAAATTTAGCCTATGAATCATCTCAAAAGTCAATTGTCCTGTTTAAAGCAACTAAATAAGTTCGTCCTTTAGTTCCCCTCCTCCAGGTACACGCCCTTTCATTTGTCAGAGTCAGGGGCAAAAAAACGTTTATGAAAAAAAATCACGGAAGAGATTCGGCAGCGGTTCGAGTCTGACAAGTTTTTTTTTTTGTGGAGGTAGGGAAGAAAAGGGAAAGAAAAAAGAGCTTTAGCCTACTGCAGCTACTGCGAACTGTCAATCCGCTCTGTCCCCGTTTTAGGGTAAGTGCTTCAAAATACGTTTCCTTCGCATTACAGACTAATACTAATACTTAAACACAAAACCTTTGATTTTTGAAACTTGTGAAAGTTTTTGTAAGTGTCAACGCCACGTTTTAGGAACACCCTTCGACCATCCTCAGCCAGCTGAATCTGAAAACATTGCCGTTTTCGCACACAGTCAACGCGTATCTTTACGAATTTACTGAACTATTCTTCTGTGGTTTGAATCGTTGTTAATCTCAGCGTTTTATTAAGCAACAATTACATAATTGATATCAGTGACTGCTGCTGTTGTAGCCTATTTTATGGTATTTTAAATTAATCTTAAAATAAATCTAATATTTTAAGTTTGTTGTGAAGTTAAATTATTTTACGTTTATTTAAAATTGAATATTATATGCTATTTTATGATTATTGAGAAGTTGGTTTTATTTTAAATAAATAGCCCATTTTAAATAAAAATGTGAGCAATGAAATACTATAGCCTATAAAAACATAAAATATAAAGTAGCCTACCTTATAAAATATAAAAGATAAATACAATGGTAAAATCATATTTATGATTTGAGTATGACATTTTTAATATTTTGTGCCAACAGTAGCTAGGCTAAATCAAGTCCAAGTCAGAACTGTCCTTCTCACATTTAACTGAAAAGAGAAGCGTTTAACACAAAAGCTATTTTATCGACGCGTGATTTCAGCCGGTAGAAAATAAGAACTACCTGAAGATTGTTCCCCACGAGTTTTTATTCACTGGCAAAGTTGTTCCTGTGTGAATTTTTAATGGCGCACGCGAGCGGCGGGTATTGTCTTTACCGTGATCGAGCGCGCGCATATCACGTTCTCCCGCTTAAAAACCCAAACCTTTCAATCTCTTTTGCGCATTGGAGAGAAACGGTAGAGTGCACGAGTGTCCGTTGTTAAACTGCATATGTCTGCGTCCCTTTTCCCTTTTTTCATGGGGTTGTTTGCACGGATTTATTTATTCATATCGTCCAGGAACAGTAAAAGGTCATGTCTGTTTTGGAGAGTCACTTAAGTAGCCTAATGGAAGATCTCTCTTCATTACTTTTTATTAACCATCCACGTGCTGTCTGTCTGAGAGAGTTTTGGGTTAAAGCTCGAGACTGTCTAGGGTAGCGCGTACGGAATCGCCAGGTCACGGGCCAAAGGCGTTAATAATTCATAAGACTTGACGACTGGCACTGGATAGGGTTGAGACCGAGGGTTGAAAGAGTCAATAGGATCAGTGAACGGTGCCTATAGTCACTAGAAATATGATTGTGGAGAGAAGGTGTGTAAGTCTTGTGACAACAACACAGCATTGACTTCAACAGAGCGACGGCCTTTTGATCTAGGGCGCATGTAGACATTGTTTGTACAGTGGATAAGGGCTGACTGGATCCTGACTGTACAGTAGGGGTTGTGACTCAACAGTATTTTGCCACCTAGATGTACCATTTCAGTCAGGATGCTGCTTTCTGTGTAAATAGGTGCTTATGAGAATGCTGTCTAGGTAGGCAGCCCACTAGGTTTTGAGACAGCCTAGCGAAAGTCACTCATCTTGCTCATTTATAACTAGGCGAATCGTTTTATGACTTAAACATATACACACTGGTTTTTATTCTTGTCAAAAAATAATATCATTAGATTACACCAACAAAAGTACATTTTTAGGGTCAAATCAGGTAAAAAATAGTGGCTGCTGGTAACAACTGTGTTTTACATTGTTTACATTTGTCTTTTTGGTTAAGGTATGCATGAACCAATATTTTTCATATACGTTTAACATTATATTCTCTAATATAAAGTTTATATTTGTATAGTATATACGGACATTTTATAGTAGCAGACACTTTTGTAGCATACAAAATCTTTTTACCATTAAAAAAACCTTAAAAATCAAAGTTTCAAAAGAGGTTTTCATAGAGATGCCATAGAAGAACCATTTTGGGTTCCCCAAAGAACCTTTTGCGTAATGAAAAGTTTCCATTGATTTAGAAGGAGGTTCTTCATGGAATCATTGATACTTTTATTTTCAAGAGTGCATGTTATAACAGACAGCATTTTAGGGCATCGTAGGTGCAGTGGAATTCAAAACATGTCTGTGATGCCCAAAAATGAAGCCTAGAAAGGCAGCCTGCTAGGTTTTTGTTTAACCCAAATTAAGACACTGTACGAGTATGTAGGGTTTATACTCAACAGCCAATAGGAAGTATAATACAGTTTATTGCTGCATTGTGACATCATTAGCTGAGTGTTGTGTGCCAAGGTAGTAGAAAACTCCACCTGACGCTAGTGTAAAAGAGTCCTTCTCACTTTCGAACAGCCTATGAAACCAGAAACTTTAATATGCGTATTGCGTCATCTCTGTATCTCCTTCTCTCTCTCTCTCTCTCTCTCTCTCTCTCTCTCTCTCTCTCTCTCTCTCTCTCTCTCTCTCTCTCTCTCTCTCTCTCTCTCTCTCTCTCTCTCTCTCTCTCTCTCTGTCATTAAATTAGGCTAATGGTCATGTTTCTTAATTGCTTACTACCTGTCGATGTGGTTATTACTGCTGATAAGAGGAAACTGTGTGAATGTGCGTCAGCTAATTTAGCGGCATTAGATGCCATCTCGGATGACAAGCACACACAGATTTTGACCTCCAATAACAACCCAAAGGGCTCCTTTTCTGACTGCTGGATGTCACTGTTTTTTTTTTTGTACAGCTATGCAAATTATAAGGTTCCAATCCTCATCTTAACAAGCAAACCGTAACTTTCTGGTTAAGTCTGAATGACTTGCGTAAAAGAGCAATGATTGGAATTTCAAAAGTTGTGTTTTCTATATTTTTGGGAGACACTTAGTTCTGTTGTTCAAGATTTTATCAATGAAACTAACCTTTTTTTAATGCATCGAAACATTGGTTCCTGCATTCTGTTGTTCTTATAACAAGATCATTTTATATTATTGGCACTTTTAAAGGTAGTCGACTACCTGTTATAATATTTATTAATATTTTTAAATGAGCTTTTATTTTTATACTTTCAGTTTTCATTGTAATTTTATTTTAAGTTTCAGTAATTTTGTTTGTCATTTTTATTAGATTTTGTCATTTTATACATTTAAAAAAATTCAATATAGCTTTGATTACTTTTTATTTCAGTTTAAGTTTTAGTCATTTTAATACTTAAATTTAAACTTATGTATTTTAGTTACCTAGGCTACATTTTACATTTTTGTGTAAGTTTAAGTGTTTCATCTAATAATTATATTTCATTTCAGCTTTATTTAAATGACAGAAAATGTTTTTTAATACTTTTGCTTCAACACTTTACAATAAGGTTCATTTGATCACATTAGTTAACTACCTTAGTTAACATGAACTAAGAATGAACAATACTTCAACAGCATTTATTAATCTTAGTTAATATTAATTTCAACATTTACTAATACGTTATTAAAATCAAAGGTTGTGTTTGTTAACATTATTTAATGCACTGTGAAATAACATGTGAAAAATAATGAACAGCTCTATTTTTATGAACTAACATTAACAAAGATTCAAAAATACTGTAACAAATTAATTGCTCATTGTTAGTTTATGTTAGTTAATACATTAACTAATGTTAACTAATGAACCTTATTGCAAAGTGTTACCAGTTTTACTTAACAAATAACAACAATACCACAGATGTCTTATTGTTGCCGCTGCATATATCAAACACACTTTACTGGAGGTTTTCTGAAAATTACCCAAAATCTGATCTTCATGCCGAACATAGCTGAGTGATGACCGTCTGACCTCATCAAAGAATCTGAGTAATGCCATCTCTTCATTGAGGCAAGCTGATTGGCATTTCCTTCGAAACTTTGACAAGTCAGTAAAAAATTGTGTAGTGGAATGCAAGAGAGAGTGAACGTGTGCCTGCATAGATGAAATCTTATACGTGAGAAAAGAGAGGCTGGTCTTGAAAGAAAGTTAAAAGCAGGACTAAATTCTTTACATTAAAAGAGGTATGAAAAGCAAGAGGAAAAAACTACAGAAAAAAAGGAGTACTCAGTACTTCAGTGAGTGAGTGAGTGAGTGAGTGAAAGAAGGGATGTTTGAGCTGTCGGTAATTCCTTGAGAAACATGAAGCCGCTGTGTGGTTTGGTCATCAGTAGATCAGATGACCTATCAAAGATCAGGACAGCCACTGGCGACTTGCCTCTTTCTTCTCTCTTCCCTTATCTGCAATTGACTGTCAGTTCTACTAACCCCCAAGATTTCCATTCTCCACACCCTAGTACACTCTCAGGTACTGTGGCTAGAGTGTTGTCTCTAACTTGTTAAGAGCTTGGCATGTCGCCAACCACCGAATGACCCCACTTCTTAGGGTTAGAGTTTGTTTAAAGTATTACACTTATTCTTACACTACCGTCAATGCATGATGGGATACAACATTACTATTTGTAATGTCACTAATCAATATATTATCTATCCATCCATCCATCCATCCATCGCAATTTCCCTCAGTTAGATTGCTGTTATCAAAGCTCATGTAATTTACTCTTTAAAAACCCTAATATATCATTTACAGTTAAATGCACACTACTGTTTAAGTGTTTTTTAAAGGAAATTTATACTTTTATTTAGCAAGGATGCATCACATTGATCAAACATTACTGTAAAGACATTTATAATGTTCATTTAGAATAATGCTGTTCTTTTGAATTTTCTCTTAATCTTAGAGTACTGAAAAAATACTTAGCCCAACTGTTGAATAATATTAAATAATAATAAGAAATGTTTCTTGAGCATCAAATCAGCACATTAGAATGATTTCTGGAGGATCATGTGACACTGAAGACTTGAGTAATGATGCCAAAAATTCAGCTTGGCATCACAGGAATAAATTACATTTTCAAATATATTCAAATAGAAAACGGTTATTTAAAATTGTAAGATTATTTCGCAATATTAATGTTTATACTGATCAAATAAATGCAGCATTGGTGAGCATAAGAACATTCTTTCAAAAACAAAACAAAAATCGTAGGCCCTACTTATCTTTTGAACGGTAGTGTAATCTTTAGCCAATCTAAAAACAAATATTTTCTATGTTTATACTGTACATTATAATGCTGTGATGCCTAAATTCACTTGATTGATGAATGATATTTAGTATTTTATTATACATGTACCGTAACATTTTGGTGGTCATTTATCGTCCGTCAGCCATAATTGTGTTAATATCCGTGACCTCTAATGTCAGCTGTCTACTAAATGTTCTTTTCATCTTGTTGTAGAGCGAAAGCAAAGATGGAGGCAGCAATTAAAAATGTGGTGGGTGTCTACCTGAAGTCGGCCAAGGGCAAGGAGAACCTCGGAGGAAAGGAGTTCCAGAGCCTTGTGAAGAACCAACTGAAGAACATTCTAACGGTTAGAAGTTGCGTTCAGTTTTGTTAAATCTAGCAAAACTTTATTTGAAATTCAGCCATCATTCAGTTACCCTATTCGTCTTTCAGTACACTCGATTTTTCCATGGTTACAGGTTGGCCCTGGTCTATTTCTTTTTTGAGCAGTTCCTTATTATCTGGACTTTGATGAGCTGAGCAGAAACCACAATCTTGTGTCCAAATAGTCATTTGCTATGAAGAATGCTGCTGTGTTATTTGCTCCGGTGCCACATTAAATTACAGAGGAAAACTTTTAGTGGTGCTCGTTCATCTCGCACTGTTTGTGCTACGGACATGAATGATACCTCGGTTCGTGCAGATTGTTGTGGAGAAGTGGGCTATTAATCTTCTAAACAATCATTGTGTCTACATGGCAGACCATAAATGGGTGAAAAAAACACAGTAAAATTGCTGTAGATTTATATATTTAAAGTCATCTCGAAATCAAAATTGACTTTTTTTCTTCTTTTATTGCAGTTTTTATTATAAATGATTTATCCGTGTACATTACAATACATTGTTTTTTTAAGCTTCACCTCCCTCTTGCAGTTGCTATGTTTCCATCACCCTGCTTTTATGCGCATTAGAAACAAGTGATGGAAACGGCAAGTTTGGGGAAAAATCCCTTAATTTCAGTAAAAAAGGTGTTTTTTGCAAAAAAGAGTTGATGCGAATAATGGGAGGTGGAAACGCATTTGCCAAATAAATTCTGACGTAGCGAACATTAAACCCACGTGACTAATCAGCTGTTTCCGCTGATGGTGTTTTATTTACTGTTGGTTACTAGGTTACCAACACCACCGTCATCATCCGCCCGAACAACTTGATGGACACGCACCTAAGTCGCATTTGTTTGTTTTTTGCGAACTTTGAAAATATTCACTTCAGGTTTGTCTGGAAACCCGGCTAGAGACATTTTTTTTTCTGACGTGTTTACTGGCGTGAGAGCGGAACTACCTGTCACTCACATGAGATCGACCAATAGCAAACCACAACCATCCAATCAATTCCCAATAGACACAATCAAGTCCGACCCTACATTTTTTCTTGTTCGAGAAGCCTTTTCACTCAGATATACATCACAATAGAGAAGAAAAGACTTGAAAAAAGCAATGAGCCTATAGCCTCATTGACAGCCCTCTGACATGTAGCACAATCGCCCTTTGGGTGATCCGAATTCGAAATCCCAACAAGTGGTCTTTTCCTGATCCTGCCCAGAAACCACATAGAAACAGGCTAAAACCCACGTTTTTCCATGAGCAGAAACCATCAACATTTGATGTTCTATCGCTATCAGCAGTTTAAACCATTTAAATGACAACCAATACAAGCCGCAGACATGTTGCATGAGTGATTAACATCTGAGGAACTTTGTGTTTAGGGCTCAGAGGACAATGAGGCAGTTAAAAACATGCGTCAACAGCTTGACAACAACCAGGATGGGAAGGTCGGCTTCCAGGAGTATATGGATCTGATTGGCTATCTGGCGCAGGCCCTCAGCGACCAGCGTTGTTTGGAAAAAGAAACACAAGCAGAGAGTTCAACCCAGGAGACACAGGCTGAGGCGGCAGCCAATGCACAGGCAGAGCCGAAGGCAGAGCCACAGGCGGCAAAGGAGGAGGAGAAGGAAGACGAGCCAGTGGTCGAGAAGGCAGCGGCTGAAGAGCAGGAGCCAGAGGAAGAGAAAAAAACAGATGTGGAACAGGAAGGAGTGAAAGCTGAAGAGAATAAAGCTGAAGAGAAGATCAAAACAGAGGAAGCGTCGTAGGAGCTTGAGGAAGTCGAGATTGTCGCGATTCAAATGCTTCTGTGTTTGTTTTATTCGTCATTTTCATTATTGTGATATTTTACTACATACATTCGAAACCTGGCCAATACAAGTTTATCACTACAAAGAGATGTAGCCGCCTTAATAATACACATTTTTGATCGTATGCAAATTAGTTCATGCCTGTGATTCATTTTTGTAATAATAGTGTGTGTGTGTGTGTGTGTGTGTGTGTGTGTGTGTGTGTCGACAGCCGCAAATGTGACAAATGGCCAAAGGGGTGCAATAACTGATCATTATGTCCTTTTGTTTGAGCCAGATTTGTTGTAAGGGTACTGCAACCACTGTGTTCCCTGTCCAATATCTCTACAAAACATCCCTGAATGAAGAACAGACATCGGTTTTATAGCTTACATTTAGGCATTATTAAGTATCCATTATGTTTGTGCCACTTTCTCAGTCGACTTCGGTGCTAGTCGTAAATGTACTATGTATTTTCCAGTGTTGCAGAAGTGTAAAAATAGCACTTTTTCACCTCGCTTATGTTTGATGAAATGCCCTTCTGCAGGAATTTAACATATTCCGTCGCCATTCAAACGTGGGACTTGCGTTTGTGGCGCACATGGGAACACTATGCAGTCCACATACTATGTTGTTCACATTTCCGGGGCTTGTTTGCATGAGAATAAACAGATTTGCTTTTGAATGATGTAGTTTTCTGGCATGCTTTCTGGCTTGTGTATTTGGATAACTCTCTCTGACATCTTCCATTAGCTGACTTTCACATGCTGTCCATCTTACGGCTTCGTCTCAAGAGCTGGATTATCAGATGCGTAGTGTGCTTATGATAGCTGACGCTCAATAATTAAAAGCCTTTGGGATGGAATCCACACCAGGGGACCCTTGTGGCCCAGCGGGAGCCCACAGTATTGGTTCACTAAGGTTAGACCCCTGAAGACAGTTAATAAGATGGACATAAGAATCGCACTTCAGTCACTCGTTCACATAGGCATTCATTCTCTCAAACTTTATTTTAACCATATTCGCCTCCACATTTTTAAGCTTTTTTCTTCTGTCATGTGTTGGTCTCTAAAGTTGGGATATGGCTTTTACTAAACAGCTTTGCAAAGATTAAATGTCTTGAAATCTCTTAAAGTCTATATTAACATAATAATTAACCAGTTTCACTTATATTTTGCACTTTTAAACACATTTAATACTTGTGATATGATCACAACTAGCATGTTAGCATATGTTTAGCTCATAGCATGGAATAACATGGAACATGCTCAGAACTTTGGTTAACATTCTGGCAAGGTTGTGTTAAGGTTATGAACATTATTCCTGTAAAGTTAATAGAACAGAAAGTTGTTCCCTTAACATTTGTTTAACCAAAGAAAATACTTTTTTTTTAAAACATTAGAGATATATAGATTAAATCTAGCTAATAATATATTGATTAGTGACATTACAAATATTAACGTTGTATCCCATCATGTATTGATGGTTATGTTAGTCGTGTGCTAGACAACCCATGTGACAAAGGCCTGATGAGGAACCTTATCTTACTGTTCCTTGCATTTTTCACTAATTATCAATGATTCAATGAATTTTGATATCTCATCTAGTATAAAGTCATGAGACATTTATGAAAGCAATAACATGGAAGAAGAAGAGACAAATGCACAGGTACTTTCACTATATAGCCATTAAAGCAGCTTACATAATACATTATACATACTACATTATGCATTATACAGATATGTATAGCCTACATCAGTGAGAAATCCTACGCTGCCTAAAAAGGGCTCATTTAGATCATTCTAATGAGCTCTCGTTTTTCTCATGCTGTCATGTATATCCTGGCCATCCAAAACCGGTTGTTTATTTTGGTGTGTCCGACTCCAAACCAGTCGTGTCTGGTGTTGTTAGGCCTCATTAGCATTATAGCGTCATCACACCTTATGAAGTTCGGCTAACACTCACGTCTTAATCATGTTATGTATACTGTACAATTGAACTTCAAGCTTGATGTTAATCCAGTTTTGTCAGTCAAACAGAAATAGCTACCACCTAGGTAACATAAAACTGTCTTTTGAACAAATGCATGAGTTTTTCATTAAGTGTAGCGGCTCAATACTGCTCAACTGGCCACATACTTAATTTTCTATGCTGTATGATTGACCATCTCCAGCTTCTCAACAATAAAGGACTGTAATGCAAACTCCACTGGCCTGTAGAGTCTTCTTGTGTCGAGTCAACTGGCATGACGGGGTCAAATGGCCCTTATATTGGCAGGTGAACTAAAGGAAGAGAGTATGGGAGGGGTGCTGAAACCGAAGATGCGGGAGATGCTCTTGAGAAAGGAGGGGGCAGAGTGAGAGATATTTAAACCCCAGAGGTTCTCTCTCTCCCCTCATCTGTTCCTCAGCTCTCCGGCTGTCTATCACTATCTCCTGCACTTCATTACAGACAAAGGAAGCTCTCCGTAGGCATTCAGGTAAGACAGACAGGTCAGACAAGAGAAAGCAGAAAGATAATTAATGCTCTTCCGGATTGGATTTTCTGCTAGTCTTATTCAAATATGTTCATAGCTCAGTGCTACTACGAAGTTCTTCTCATAAGATATAGATATAACCATGAATGTCTAGTGTTCAAAGTTAGAGTTAAACTAAGTTAAAGTCAATTAGAATTTTATCTGAACATAACTGCCTTTTATGGATTTTACACTGATCTATCTATCTATCTATCTATCTATCTATCTATCTATCTATCTATCTATCTATCTATCTATCTATCTATCTATCTATCTATCTATCTATCTATCTATCTATCTATCTATCTGTCTGTCTGTCTGTCTGTCTGTCTGTCTGTCTGTCTGTCTGTCTGTCTGTCTGTCTAGTAGTGCCGCACGAATACAGGTAAAGTGAAATACTTTCCAAAATGTAGGCTACATTTTTAATATATATTCATATACAAATATAATCCAAAAATGTAAGTATCCCACTTTACCTGTATTCACTATACAAGGTAATCCTTAATATATGGTTGTCATTGTTTTTGATTTTTGATGTAAATGTCCTTTTTGGGTCTATATCATCAAATGAGTTAGATTTAGATTAAAAAGCATTTGTTCTTATGTAAATAAATTAATCTCTTCTTTACATGTCAAAGAGCGGTCAGTTTCCTTAGTGTCACTAGGTCACTTGGTGTTACTTTACCATACTCATCTTGGTTGTCATGGCCTCACTGTGTCCGTTCTATTCTGATACTGCTAATGAGGATGGCTCCTTGTTTCCTTCTGTCCTACAAAAAAAATGTGCCATCATTTCACCTTTTAGCTTAATCTTTTCCACTTGTCTTATGTTCTATCTTCTTGTTGCCTTATAGCCGCTATGTCCTAAAAAGCTTCCAGTTTGAATGGCTTTGTGGGACATTAAAACTATTCTGACCTTTCTAGTTAGTGTCCATTTCATGAACAATGGTTCTCGGTTTTAGTTCCTGAGAGCTGTAGAGTTCACCAGTATTTGTTCCAAATCCGCATGTTGCCATTTGAGCTTCCTAATTACGCACACTCTCTTAGCTTAACTAATTAGTTCAATTAGATGGTGTAGTACTACAAATAAAGAACTGAGCGCGAAGGCCTCAGAGTAATCCTGTCCAAAGTCTCAATTCAATTATGCTGCTATTTACAGACATAAGAAATGGGACAACAATGATGCATTTTACCATTGAATTGATCTTAATCCATTAGTAATTAGTAGTTTTAGTAATCATCTAATACTGTCTTATCCTTTCTTCTTCATTTTACACTATTTATTTTGGTTCTCATGATTATAGTCTATACAGAACTCTTTCTTCCACTTAACTTTGACCTCTATCCTCAAAATTAACTAATGGATTTGCTTTAGGACAGTTTCAGGTCTGTATTGTGTGTTTGCGTCTTCACGAGAGCCTCGGATTACTTGGAAGAAGCTTCCCTGGGGAACTTGCCAGTAGTTTTATCTTCATTTTGACAGTTTTATGTTTCACTTGTGGTTTCCATTTGAGAGATGCGGCCCCTGTTACATGAGCAACAGATGATTTAGCTGTGAGCAGGCAAGCGTTCACATACAACTAATGAGTGTTCAAGACAGAATACTAGAACAATTGATCTAATCATGATTTGGATGTACATCTAAATGTACCTATACTCTTAAAAATCAAGTTTTTTTTTTCAGTAACACCAAAAGAAGAAACATTTTTGGTTCCCCAAAGAACATTTCAGTGAACCGTTCTTAAATGAACCATTATTTCTTAGTGTAAAGAACATTTTAATAATCAAAATAACCTTTTTCCACTATAAAGAACCTTCTGTGCAAATGAAAAATGTATGGATGTAAAAGGTTCATGGGTAACCATTAAAGAACCTGTGTTTTTATCAGTGTATGTCTCTCATAAAGTGCCAAAACTTCAGAGTCACAGTACTTAGAGGTCTAACGTTACCTCTCTGTTTATCTGTGACATCAAAATTACATGTTAAGTTGGTTTCTAGAAAACCAAAACACAGCCATTGAAGCAAAACGTTCAGCCTTCCATCAGTACTTTTCCCAAATGCTGTTCATGCTCTTTCTCGTCTTCTGTTGCACCTCATCAATGACTGTGTCTGTTTCTACATGCGCAGTAGCTTGCTGAACCCGGGAGAGAAGATCCAAGATGCCACGCTCAAAGTGTGATGTGTAAGAATGTTGCTTTTTGAGTGACAACCCCCTAATCAGAACCTCTAATTTTCCTCTAAATCAAATAAACCCCCCAAAACAGTAAGGATATTTTCTCAAACAAATGATTGAGAGAACATTGTTTTCACTCATAGTCCAAACGTGTGTTTGTGCCAGCATTGTTTGAGCCAAAGCTCCGCCCATGCTAGTCATGTGACCATACATGCAGTAGGGTCTAGCGAGGGGCGCATCATGTCGTTGTATCTAACCTTTCACCTTTTTAACCAACTTACAGCATGTCCAAAGAACCAAGCTCCAACTTGGAAAGCGCCATGCAGATGCTCATCAAGACTTTTCATAAGTATTCCGGGAAGGAAGGAGACAAATTCACGCTCAGCCGAGGGGAACTAAGGGAACTTCTGACGGAGGAGCTGGGAAATTATCTCGGGGTGAGAAGAATTATGCATAATTACAAAACGTTTGCATCTTATTTAACTTTCATATACTGGAAAATTTCAAAGCCAAAAACCAAATAAGATATTAACCAAAAAAGAGGGTGGAGCTTGAGTTTATCCTTCAGTATTTGATTGGATCATGCAAAGTGGGTGTTCCAAATCAGAATGGAAGCATGGCTTTGGAAGGGAGTGGTTGTAAAAGTTACAAAGATTGTCTGGATTATTATGCACCAATTCATTGTAAACAATAAATCAATGAACATGTATTAAGAAATTGAATAGTAAATACATCAATTTTGATTTAGTTTTAGTTTTGACTTCAATTTAGTATTGACTACTTCTTCTTAACCCCCCCCCCCCCCCCCCCCCCACACACACACACACACACACATATTGTCAAAATCTTTCCACATTAATTCTTCACAACTTCTGCAAAACAGATTACTTTGAATACCTACTAAAACGAATGTGACACAACCTGATACACAAGCTCAGATTTGCATACTGCAAGTTACAGAAACGGCCATATGATAACTTTTTACAGATTCAGTGACCCTGCAATTATGTCTCACGCAAACATCATGTATGTTTCAGCTTCTGTCTCTTTCCACTGAAGTGCACATACATTCCCTGTCATTAACATTCCTCGAGATCCTCCTCCTACACGCTTTGCCATAATACTTTATACTAAACCTAAAGAGTTTTCAGGGTTTCAAAATGAAATTATCACCACATTATTGTCACCTTCGCCCCATTTGGATTTCACTTGTATACATATATAGCACATTTATATATACTTTATGAAAAGAAAAACGTACCAGGACATTAATCATTGAATTTACCGACATTTAATTTAACCCTTTAATTCTAATTCTAAAAAACGAGTGAAAAACCTCTTCATATTAGCACAGTACATAGGGCCCAGTAATGGATACTCATTACATGTAATCTGGATTACATGAGATTCCAAAAATTAAGTACTTGTAATTAGATTATATTATGTTTTAAAAAGCTCATTTTAATCGAATAGATTACATAACTAACAATTTTCGTCATTTAATTTGTAATATGTAACAAACTACAATTTGTAAGTAATCTACCCAGCACTGATTAAGCCCTAATCTAGACGTTTATTATTGTTTTGATACTAACTTTAAACTTTCTTCACGTCTTCCCAAAGAACGCTCAAGATAAAGACGCGGTGGAACGAGTGATGAATGACCTGGATTCCAATAACGATGGCGAGGTGGACTTCACCGAGTTCATCATCCTCATGGGGGCGCTGACCGTGGCCTGCAACGACTTCTTCCTGGACAGCCCGGCGCCCAAAAAGCCCGATGGCAAGGACGATGCGGCTACAACAGAGGAAAAGAAAGAGTAATGAGCAAATGCTTCAAGAACAGAGAGAGAAAACAGAGAGAAGTATTAGTAGGTTGCATGGTTGAGAACAAGAGAGTGCACAAGTTTCATCCATTTCTTTAATCAGAACCGACAAACCTAGTTCCTGGAGGAGATTTCTCTGCTTTTATAATTCAACGCAAGCTGTTAATATACTTTTAAAGCAAAACTGACAAACCCCAAAGGCAAAGACTTGGGGGTTTGACAGAAACACACATCAGTGCAACTATTTTTTTCTAGCTAATGAGAAATTCTTGAGTATAAGGCGTTTAAAAATCTTTCAGGATGGGTGCCTTCTGTTCCATATGAGAACACATGACCACAGACTTTATATATGGCTATAGAGTCTGTGTTTGGATGAAGTTATAGCAGCAAAGTGTATACGAGTGCAATCTGTGGCTACTTACTTGTAAGTGTCAAAGCCTGTTTAGAGAGAATGGGATTGGAAATAGTGTGTTTATGGACAGTTATGAATGCTCATTTTTAATCATTCTGAACTGTGACTTGACAAACATGTTGTTGAAGGATTTATACTTACATCTTACATGATGATGTAATTATAAATACCTTTTACTGTTGACAGCAAGCAATATTTCATCAACTTCATGGTTACCATACATTCTGAACAGTGTTCATGATCTATGAATCTAATAATTCAGTGTTGAAGATGTGAACTTGGTTTGTCTCTTTCTTTGCATCTATTTTTTAGCCTATTTTTATTTAATAATCAATATGTATCTTCTTAATTATAATAAACGTGCAACTGACCTCCATGCATTCGTCTCATGTTGTTTTTGTACTGTGATTCTTCATTTTTTATAAACATTTATCATATTGGATGTAACAAATAGTTTTAGATTATTGATTATTGTAAATAGATTATTGATTAGTTATCTCTCCGATTAGTATAGTTTAGTTTACTAGAGCAGTGGCCGGTTGCATAAACTGCTTATAGTCGTAAAAGTTAGTCTAATTTTCCACATTTTTTAAAAGTCGGTTTCATAAAAAGTAGGCTATTGGTCTAATTTAAATCAGAAAAGAAAGACTCATTAGCCCTATTGCTAGTTGGTCAGATTAGTTCTTAAGACTTAACTTTTTTCATATTGTTATTGTTTATTTACTCTTTTTTTTAAGATTTCAAATACAAATTAATTAATGTGTTTTTTATTTTATTTATTCACACACACCTAATTTGATAATATTAATACTATATAATGCTTTAAGCCGGGGACACACATAAGGACTGTAACGCTGATTTTGAATTTAATTTGATACGGTTGCATTCAGTCGCTGTTTGAAATCTGCTGCAGTCGTTGAAAACTCTGTAAGTGTGTTCAGTTTAGTCTTACAATGTTTCAGCTAGTCGTTAAGTGATTCCCTGGCTTTGGAATAATTGTGATTGTTTTAATATTGATAGTTAATATAGTTTTATGGACATTATTACAAATATTAAAACACCTTTTCATAAATTATATTTTTAAAATAAAAATAAAAATATTTTATATTTTTCAGTAAACTTGGTCAAAAAGTAAATATTTTTCAAGGAAATATTTTTAATAAGTTATCTGACACAATTGTAATTTTGGAAATACTTATTTAATTTGGTTTTCTTTATAACATCACAGTTATTTTTTTCTTACACAGAAAATCAAAAAGTTTGAAATGTGCAACTGACCTCCATACATTTGTCTCATGTTTTTATTTCTGTGATTCTACATGTAATCTCTTATAACCATTTATCATATTGGATGTAACAAATTATTTTCTGTTATGATTAGTATCGTTTTTTAAAGATTTCAGATACTAATGAATGCTTAATGTAATTTTTTACATTAACATATACCAAATGTAATCATATTATATCATCCTTTCATTATATCAAGCTGATCTAAAATCGTGAAAGTAATTGTGATTATTTTAACACTGATAACTTTGATTTTTAATAGTTAGAAAAATATGTGCATATAGTTTTGTGAACATTTAAAAAACTATATTTTTTAAATACAGTAGACCTAAATGTTTTGCAAAGTTAATATTTTACATTTGCTTCATGACAATATAAAAGCAAGTTATTTGACATAATTGTATGTTTTTAATGTTGATTAATGTAATTAATGTTAATTTGGTTGTCTTTATAACTGAACAAGACTATTGTTAAATTAGTCATTCTGTCTGTTCCAGTAAACACACGTCAAACAACACAACCGGATCATGCCGGAAACAATGGCATATTTGCATAAACTGCTTTTTAACCTTGGAGTCCCTTTTAGGCAGAACTGTTGAAGTCAACTGCCTCTACTCCAGTGAAGTGCAGTAGACAAAACTTTGTTTAATGGTGTCTGAGATATTTATTATAAATCCACAAGAGTGGGGATTCCCGGTAGATGTGTGTAAATACTCCAAAGGTGCTTGCTTGAGCACATCCTGGACTTGTTGCTCACTTCCGGCTCAACCTGTTCGACCTGATCTACGAGCCATGTTTACTCAGGCCTGTAAGAGAGAAACAATAAGCAGAAACTGTTTGAACAGAACAGAACGCACTGCACAATGTCTGTGATGCTGCATTCACATTTCCAGAAGCACATTAGCGTTAAGCTCAGAGCTCATCACTTGATTCCAGACACTCATGTTGAATCAATTATGAATGGTATCTTTCATTTCAGTGATATAAGCATTTACTGGTTCATGTTACATAGCAACTGATCGCGTGTTATTTTATTCATTTTGCTCTAGTGAAACAAATCTTCTTGTCACATAGTGTGCTTTCTACATGCCTTTAGATGAAGATGAACAAAGCTCACACTGCATAACCTCATGTCGTTCATTGAGATCTAAATCAGATATGCCTGCACATTTAATGGCAATGACATCATCAGCAGGATGGCTTTTACAAACCTGTGGTTGATGCAGGAAGCATGTTGTGTATGCAAATAATCCATTGTGTAGTAATGTTTAACATTTCTCTCTCTTCACCAATGTTGCAGTGCTTTTATATTTTATAGCTTATTCACTGACCTAATTACTAACTTAATCTTTGCGTCCATCATTTTTTTAATATATAGAACTCTCCAAAGGTTCATTATGCCGATCAATGCTTCATTTATTTTCAAAAAACAAAATAATATTGTGAAAAATTCTTACAATTTAAAGTAATTGTTTTCTATTTTAATATATTTTAAAATGTAATTTATTCCTGTGATGCAAAGCTGAATTTTCAGCATCATCACTCCAGTCTTCAGTGTCACATGATCCTTCAGAAATCATTCTAATATGCTAATATCAAGAAACATTTCTTATTATTAACAATGAAAGCAGCTTAATATTTTTTTTGTGGAAACAGTGATACATTTTCTCAGGATTCTTTTACGAATAAAGTTCAAAAGAGCTGCATTTATTTGAAATAGAAATCTTTTATAACATCACAAATGTCTTAACTGTCACTTGTAATCAATTTAATGTGTCCTTGCGGAATAAAAGCATTAATTTATTTAAAATAGAAAGTTATATATATATATATATTTTTTACATATATATATATATATATATATATACACAGCCACATCATATTTTTTACAGCTAATATGTGTAATATTTCATCTTATTAATTTGTATATGCCTTTATTGCCACATTAAAACGTTCTCATGTAGGATAATAATTCTGCTTTCACACAAAAAATTAAACCTAATATACTGTAAAAACATATCAAATCTAGCAAATCTAGTGATTTTGTCTATATTTGTCTTCCTCCACAGACACTGTCGTGTTCATGATAGTGTCAGTCTTCTGGCCATGCATGGCTGAGGGTGTTGTGGCAGCTTTGATGTGGTGGTGTCACATGACCTGGTCCAGCAGGTAACTGTAGTGCTCCATGTCACCGTTATCTGGCTGTCTGGACCAGCCCTGACTGACACCTCAGCTTACCTCACGCGCTGAATGTCTTCACCACAGTCTCTGCTTCTGACTCTCCCACGACAGACGTCCACCCGCTGATGATCTACTCGAGATAATAGCAGCAGTGTCCATCAGTGTTCATACATGCAGGCAAACATGAACTACACAATAGAGTGGATGCTCACACATTCACAAGCAATGATTCGCTTTGCATTGACATTTTAGGGTAAATGTTACGATTTAGATTATAGATAATAGATTACAAACACGTATCATCTCTGTAGCATGTCCAATACTTCCTCATACTTTTTTGATATATATATACATATAAAATCAAGCACCTATGCAGACTGCTTCTACAAACATTTGTGAAAGAATGGGTCGCTCTCAAGAGTGTTTCCGTGATAGATAACCACCTAACCACCAGTCCATGTGTGAAATTTCCTCACTAGTAAATATTCCACGGTCAACTGTTAGTTGGATTATAACAAAGTGAAAGCAATTGGGAACAACAGCAACTCAGCCACGAAGTGGTAGGCCACATAAAATCACAGAGCAGGGTCAGTGCATGCTGAGGCGCTCAATGCGCAGAAGTCGCCAACTTTCTGCAGAGTCAAAAGCTACAGACCTCCAAACTCGTGTGGCCTTCAGATTAGCTCAAGAACAGTGCGAGCTTCATGGAATGGGTTTCCATGGCCGAGCAGCTGCATCCAAGCCTTACATCACCAAGTGCAATGCAAAGTGTCGGATGCGTCGGTGTCCCGTAAAGCACGCCGCCACGAGCAGTTGACAGGTGTTCTCTGGAGTGACCAATCACGCTTCTCTGTCTGGAAATCCGATGGACGAGTCTGATTTGGCGGTTGCCAGGATAACAGGACTTGCCTGACTGTATTGTGCCAAGTGTAAAGTTTGGTTGAGGGGGGATTATGGTGTGGGGTTGTTTTTCAGGGGTTTGGGCTTGGCTCCTTAGTTACAGTGAAATTAACTCTTAATACCAAGACATTTTGGACAATTTCATGCTCCCAACTTTGTGGGAACAGTTTGGGGATGGCCCTTTCCTATTCCAACATGACTGCACACCAGTGGACAAAGCAGTTTGGTGTGGAGGAACTTGGCTGACCTGCACAGAGTCATGACCTCAACCCAATAGAACACCTTTGGGATAAATTAGAGAAGAGACTGCGAGCCAGGCCTTCTCGTCCAACATCAGTGCCTGACCTCACAAATGCGCCTTTAAAAAAAAACATTTTTTATTTAACCAGGAGAGAAGACTCACTGAGATTAAAACCTCTTTTACAGGAGTGTCCTGGCCAAGAATGCTTCTAGAAGAATGGTCAAAAATTCCCATAAACACACTTCTAAACCTTGTGGAAAGCCTTCCCAGAAGAGTTGAAGCTCTTATAGCAGCAAAGGGTGGGCCAACTCCATATTAAACCCTACGGATTAAGAATGGGATGTCATTAAATTTCATGTGCATGTAAAGGCAGGCGTCCCAAAACTTTTGGCACTATAGTGTGTGTGTATATATATATATATATATACTGCAATAATTATATTGCAGTAATTATTATGTTTCTAGCATGTTTTATTTTTGGCAACAGTTCTTCTACCCCTAATTGATTGAGTGTGTAGATCTTCATTTCTCAAACAACCATGTAGGAAGACACATTGCCATTTTCCAGGATGATAATGTCAAGATTCATCAGGCTGAATTGTGTAAGAATGGTTGGGATGGAGCATGAAGAATCATTTTCACACATAAATTTGAGTCCAGACCTTAAACTCATCGAAAGTCTTTGGGATGTGCTGGAGGAGACTTTACAGAGTGCTCGACTCTTGCATTGTCAATACAACATCTTGACCAAAAATGTATGCACCTCTTGATGGAAATAAATGTTATAATGTTATTTCCATTAAGAGGTGCATCAACTTTGCTCACTGTCTGTATACAAGCTGTACACGACTACACATTTTCACGTCTTTGCACTATCCTTAACCGCTGGTTTCTCTGTCCCTCTCATACAATATGCTCTTGGAGGATTGCTCTGTTCTTGAATTGGATCACTGCAGGCGTCACAAGAGACTGCTTATCGGACTCAGCTATCATGATGATGAAGTAAGAAAGGTAAAAAGAGAGGGATCTTTGCATACCGACCGAAAGGAAAGGGGGAGGGCTGGTGTCAATTCACCCCTTTTGCCTGCACGTTAAGTGTCTCTAATACCAGTGAAATGATACTGAGGCAACACTTCGTCCGATTTTAGCAGCGTGTTTCCCTTCGGCTATCACGTATTGCTGCTATTCTACCCTTAACCTTCAGGGCCGTATAGGCTCGTGTATATCTGATCTGCAAACAGTCATTAACCCCATCGCCTCTGTCACCCTTTCACCTAACCTTCACTGTGGTCTTAACCTGCCTATGACAGCAGCCCTGGATTAACAATTCATCTCGATTTAAGGTAATGCACACAGTAACTCAATCCTGAGGCTAAAATGAACACTAATGGGTCTTGAAAAGGGCCTGAGAATTCAGAAATCATTCATGAGGAGAGCTCAGGAAAGACGCACCAGGATGATGTCAATGAAATGATTTATAACTAATGATCAAGGGTTGATCGGGGCAAGGCGAATGACCGTGCACCTTTGGTCCTGGACTGCATCTTAAATTTGTAATGTGTGATTTAATGCAATGCTCATCATTAAGTGAACGCCTGTTTATACCAAGACCGATAACTATAAAGATACTTATCCACCTTATTTTTAACAGCCATTTTCATAAATCGAATGTGTCTGGCTTCTGGCGTCAGTTCTAAAACAGCTCGTTATGCTGCTTGATATTGCAAATTGGCATTTCTTACAATATTTTTTAATGTATTGTCGTAATTATGAAGACACTGGTTATTCTTCTAGTTATTTACCTAAAGCAGATAATGAAGCGGAAGTCTGGAACATTCGCAGAAAATAACTTCCATGTTGCAAAATAAGACACCAATGCACAAATCACCATAACGTTCTGTTTATTATATGTTTAGTCATCTGCCGCTCTAAACGTTTGAGGTCTTTAATGCAGGCTGGATTCTGATTGGCTGTCAATGTTTTTATCAGCTGCGAAAAAATCTTTTAATCTGAAATTATTCCAACGATAACGTTCCTCTGTGCCATTATCGTTATACAACCCCAAATGCAAAATGTAAAATACAATAAAAACAAGAATCTGAATTTGTTAATTCTCTTTAAGCTGTATTTAACTGACAAAAGTACAAAGAAAGAATTTTCAATGATTTCACTGACCAACTTAAGTATTTTTAAAATATAAACAAATTTAGATTTTTGATGGGTGCTACACACTCCCAAAAAGTTGGGTCAGAGGCAAAATAAAATTGAAAAGCTTATAAAATATCCAAGTTAAACTCTTTTGAAAGAGATTCAGGGAATCCAGAGAAATCAGGAGACCTCTGCTGAATGTGTGACCTTTGAGCCCTCAGACTGCTTGAGAAACCATCACTCTGTTAATACAGTCACATGGGCTCGGGAGTTCTTTGGAAAACAGTGGTCACTTGAGGGATAGTTCAGCCAAAAAATGAAAATTCGGTCATCAATTACAAACCTTCATGTCGTTCCAAACCCGTAAGACCTTCGTTCATCTTCGGAACCCAAATGAAGATATTTTTGATGAAATCCGAGAGGTTTCAGTCTCTCCATTAAGAGCAATTGATGATTGCTGTCTGCGGCTATATTATTATTCATTTATTCTAATCAGCATTTAGGAAAAAAATCAGTTGCATTTGTCACTTTGAATAAATGTTTGTGGAAAATTAATGAGTGTAAATGCTTTGTAATGAAATTTTATCGTATCCCTTTTTTTTCAACCAACAGCCTCGACAGAACCTCACACCAATTATAATTACTGAACCCATTTGGTGAAAGCAGCATTGTGTTTTTCTTGATGGTGAAGAACTGCTTGTTGACGAACCTGATGAACCTTACTATCAGTGCCTACTTTCTATTCAACATAAAGTACAGGAAACCAACTAAAAGTACACCGACTTTTCTGCAGTACCTGTTGGGCATTCAGAAGGAGAGCATCAGTTATTCTGAGGCTTATCAATTACTTCAAATGTCCCGTGTGAATATTCCCAGAGTGAAAATCCAATAACTCCACTGCTAATTGAATTGTAGTAAATTTGAATTGTACTGTTTTTGAGGAACCTGAAATATATTTTAAATTTATAAGATATTTGAGTCAAATTTATCTTTTAGTTTTGTCAAGATTTAAACTCTCAATGTATAACAATATTAACATTATCCATGTGCTTCCATGAATTAGATGTTTATGTACAGTTTTGACGATTCTGAATGGATTTACTTATTGACTATAAGCTGATTATTTATTGAACTTTTTATTCTATGGATGTTTTTGTTGGTTATCAATAAATACTGTTTGTTATATTTGGTTTCAGTTTTTCATTTTGTTTATCAAAAAAGTAATAAATGTACATAAATAAATATTAGTAAATAAAAGGGTGGGGGTAAGCAGTAAAGAGTTCAAGTTGGGAAATGGTGCCTTGAAGCACCAGAAGTGGCTCCTGACCATTCTTAATAAAAAGAGTTCCTCAAGAATCCTTCAAGGTTCCTCAGAGAACTGCCTCTTTTGAAAGAGTGCCTAGAGGTTCCGCCAGTGTGGCAAAGTGAAGAACCCCATCATATTTACAGTGTGGTATGGGGGGCATCAGTGCAAAGGGCATGCGTGACTTGCATGTGTGTGAAGGTACCACTGACATTTAATGGCATCAAGACAAAATCTTTCCTGGAAAGCAAGACAATGCCAGGCCTCATTCTGCATGTGCTAGAACAGTGGCTGCGTAGACACTCGATACTGAAGTGGGTGAGCTTGAGTGCCTGCAGTCCAGATCTGTCTCTTATTGATATTATAGCCCATCATGAAAAGGAGAATCAGACAATGATGACCACAGATGTTGAGCAGCTGTCTTGCAAAACTTCAATCCCCAAACGTTTAAAAAGTGTAATTAAAAGGAAAGGTGATGTGACACAGTAAACATGCCTCTGTCCCAAATTTTTGGAGTGTGTTCCAGCCATCAAAATCAAAATTTGTGTATATTTACAAAATACACTTAAGTTGGTCAGCGAAAATCTTTTCTTTGGAATTTTGTCAGTTAAATAAAGGTTAAAGATAATTAACAAATCGCAGATTCTGGATTTTCTGTCCCAACCTTTCTGCTTTTGGACATGCTGCAGTTGTGGTGTTGACATTTAAAATTATTTTTACAATCATATCTTCGCTATTGTTTCAGTTTTCATCCTTGGTGGAAACGGGCCTTAACTGACAACAAGATTATGGCAGATGTTTTCATAAATGAAAACGTGTGAAAAAGAAGAAATAATATGTCGAAAATGATTACTCATCAAAGCTTTTCTGGAGAAAACAAAAAATCTTTAGGCCATTAATTGGTACAATATCAGACAACAAACCTGATATTGTGCTTATAGGAGCGTGTAAAATTCAAAGTCTAAAACATACAAAAAGCAAGCAACAAGCAAGATGCATATGCAAGAAGCAAGCAAACTTGTGAGTTTATCCAGTTATTGGAGTTAAATCAAGTTATATTAATTTACAATAAGTTCATTTATAATGCACCGCTTAGTCTATTGTATTATAAGGGTGTACCAGCCTAGTGTGCTATTTTTAGGGCAGTGTGAAAGTATCATCCAATCAGTCAAAGCAGACATATTTCAAGACAGTAAATGGAGTGGCAATAATAGCTCTGAATTGGTCTTTAGTGTTATCCTGTTGCTTTTACAATTGATGCCCCATTGTTAATTTCAGTGTTGGTTCTTTGTATAACCACTAGAGGTCAACAAAGACTAACTTTTAGACTAACTCTCATCTTTGGGTGAAGAAAACAAGTTCAGGGGTTTTGGTTGAAGGTGTACAGTGTTAAATCGACAACAAGAGGGCAGGAGAGTCTGTGTTATACTTTTTTATTATCTGTCTCCTGAGATCCAAAGCAGAAGCATTCTGTCTGTCAGGGGGAACAGTAACGTAGTAGTGTAGTAATGTAGTGTGTAATGTGATTTGGATTAGCAGCTGTTGCTAACAAGGAGTCTGAACAGCACTTCTAAAATGCATTTCTTCTCTTCTCTAGCTTGCTTCCTAATTTAGTCGACAATTAAACAAGACAGTTTAAAAAATCACGTTAAGTGCAACCGAATCCTGTTTTAAAACTACAACTCCACTCATGCAGCTGAACTATAAAAGCATTCAGACGCGCCTATAACTGAATCGGAGGATTAACATTTTCTTTTTTATAAAACTGTCAGAGTATATTTCCTCCAAAATTCGATGCATAACACCATAAACAATTTCTAATTGTACCATTTTACAACACCACTAACAGCAGTGAACTCAGCGCAAAATGCACACCACAGAATCCCCCCCTGCCTCATAAGGAAAGGTGGTCTGATCTCGCACAGTCCAATATGTTTATTACACGGGGGCGATGATAAATATCTTGAGCAGTTTCCGAAACATTATCAGGCATTTATCATGTTTAACTCAGGACAGTGTCCCAAGTATTAAGTTACATTCGAAATAAGTCTATAACATCATTGTAAACGTAAACATTTAATGAAAATTGTTTCCTTGTCTTAGCCCGGCCTCCCCTATTTTTCACACATGCCCTGCGCGAATCGACTCCGGCTGTCCCTCTTTGTCCGGCAACGAATAGGCCGTAATTAACATGGCCAATTTCGCGTTTGGGGATAAATATTAAATCGTAAGTCTATTTGACATTGATTGTTTGTCATATGCGGGTTGACATTCATGTCTTGATGCAGCAGTCAGGTGTATATGAATGAGCTGTGTGAGCAACGTTTAACGCCTTACCTTGCTTGCTGATGGCTAAACGGCTAACGATAGCTAGAACGCTAATTCAAATCACGTTTGAATTAAATTCAAACCCTTAATGCGTCATTTACAGGCAAATTGCACGTTCGAATCTAACGCGCTTTAAAATGGAGAGAAGAGCTTGGTATGCTTGTATCTAAATGTCATTTAGACAGCCATCCAGGTAGAAACACATCTGTATGTGATCACATTGCAGGCAGGCAGATGTGAATTCACATTCAGTCCATCCCAATCACTTCTCTTCACGACTGTGCTTTTTATTAACATTTTCAGACATATCTGCGATGCTCTACCAGATCGCATTGTTATTTGGGGGTGCACACATGTAAACGTGCAGAGATGACAAATCCGACTCAAAACATGAATGCATCTTTCAGACATGTTGCTGAGTAGGTGCCTGACCTCATTGGCCCGTCGGTACACTTAAAATTAAGCAATTCACGCGCAATTCCTGGGGCTGCGGGGTGATACTCGTTGGACCCGAGGAGCTTTTCGTCAAATAAACTAATTTCTGTAAATGAACGGTGTCATGGCACCGCACCAACAGTCATTTTAATGGCGGGACAGCAGGCGGGACAGAGTCAAGGAAAACGAGGCAAAGGTAGGAAACTGTCAATCAGCGCATCTCTGTGTCCGAGCGGGAATCCACACAGCTGTGGCTGCAAATCTCCCTTTTCCCTGTCCGCACATGCCTGAATGTTCGGTGGCCTTGTTTTCGTGGGGATCTGTCTTTGGGTAGCTTTATGTCAACCTCGCATCACTTGTCTATCTACGCGTGTTCGTTGAGTTTTTACACGCATTGCATTCAACTCTTTTTCCTACGTATTTGCCCTAAAGCAAGCCTCTTACCGGGGGTCAGGGTTTGGGATCTCAGTCTTAAGGGTTGTGTTTATGTTCATCAGTTTTAGAGTGTTGTCTTCTATAGATATAGACCGATATTGCCTTTTTATGACTGATTACTTTTATGACAAGTTGACGGAAGTGTCTCATAACTGATTATGCAGAAACATTTGTTTACATTCTGTTTTATTTCTACTTTCTACAGGCTACAATCAAACTTTTTTTTTTTTTTTTTTTTATATAATGTTGTTATGTGAATTTGACCATATCACATTTTTTTGTGATCTAAATTTCCACATTTATTTCCATATTTATTTTGGTCCTCTAATTGTTAATCTACATTTTTCACAAAAGAATATGTATGTGTTATTTGATAATTATTTTTTAAAACAACATTAAGTGACTTAACCTGTGTAGTTAGGTGCTGGTCTTTAGAGACTGACCAAAAAGTGTTGTGTATTAGTGAACCCAATATTACGGAGTAGTCTACATAACCAATTATCATTATATGTCTGATCTTTAGTTTCTTGTTATAAAGTTTAATAACATGGGGATACACATTAATGATCAATTTTATTATGATTTGATGTGATTGATTCTCAAGAAGTGTGTTTATTGGAGGTCTGAAGTTGTCTAGTTTTTGTACAAAAATATAATAGAAATAAAGACTTAGAGAATCAAGACAAAAGCTATCTACACTAAGGTTCACAGTTAATGTTAACAGTGTGAAACTATGACCAATTCAATATAGAATGTTCCTGCTTCCTAATACCACCTGACAAATTTAAATGTAAGATTTTTGCATGTTATTGATAGAGCTCAGAACTTTGGTTTTGTTCTAACTGGCTACTCCCTCCCCCCATTTTTGTTTATCGTTCCCCTTTTCCCATTTCTGCCTCCACAGGTTCCCAGATGAAGAGCCCAGAGAAAAAGAAGAGGAAGTCCAATGCTCAGGTTAGTTTTTGAATATTTGGTTTAAATACTTTTTTTTTTTTATATATATATTTTATTTGTAGCCTCAGTTTGTTGCAACATTTGCTGTGTTAGTCTTTTAGTAGACTGACTTTCTCAAGCCGAATATAAACACGAATAGAATTTAATGACTATCAGTGCATGAAAAATATTAACAATATATTTATCGAATACAATATAAGACATTAAGTAAGTCAGTGTCAGCAACTCATTTTCACCCGTTGTATTTCCTGTTAGGGGGCGGCGTTTTCCCACCTCTCTGAGTTTGCTCCCCCTCCTACTCCAATGGTTGATCACCTGGTGGCCTCTAACCCTTTCGATGATGACTTTGGTCCGCCATCAAGATCTGGAGGAGGGGGTGGTCCCGCTTTCCTGCCTAGCCCAGGGGCTGGTGGAGGTGGCTACGGTGGGCCCGTTCCCGGTCGAATGGGAGGAGGTATGGGATTCATGGGTGGCCCCGGAGGACCTGGAGGTGGACAGCCTGGTCGACGACCCCCTTTTGGTCCACCAACACCAAATGCTGGACCACATCACCCTCTTGGATTTGGGGGCATGACAGGCTTTGGAGGTGGTGGAGGTGGAGGAGGTGGTGGAGGCGGATTTCCACCAGGAGGCCCATCCCAGTTTAATATGCCACCCAATTTCAGCCCTCCCATGCACCCTGGACAGGGCTTCAACCCAATGCTGTCACCTGGAGGAATGGGTGGCGGACCAGGAGGTGGAGGAGGTCCACCTCATCCAAGGTTTGGGATGCCTCAGCAACAGCCTCCACATGGACAAGGTGGCCATCCCTTCAATAGCCCACCCTTACCTGGTGGCCCTGGCCCTCGTGGGCCTCCACACGGCCCTATGAACCCTATGGGGGGTATGGGAGGTGGAATGAACATGATGGGAATGGGTGGTGGAGGTGGTGGGGGTAATATGGTGGGTGGACACCCTGGGATGCCTCAGCAAGGACAGTTCCCTCCTCCACAAGATGGCCCGTACCCTGGATCAAGTCCTCCTGTTGGTGATGAGGGCAAGAACTTTGGTGGTCCAGGTGGTAATCCACCTGTTCCCTCTCAACAGCAACCACCTAACCTTAACCCCTCCGGTCCTCCGTCCAACAATGCCACCCCTGGTCCGTCCCCAGCCCCTGGACCCCCACAGCCTGGAGGAGGTTTCCCAGGTCATCCAGAAGTTGCACAACCCAATCCCAACACTCCAGGACAACCCCAGTCGGCGCCTCAACCCCCCAATCCCAACTCGTCCCCCACAGGCCCACTTAATGGTCCCCAGCCTCAACAAGCGGCAACCAATCAGCATCCGCCACCAAACTCCACTGGCGGTCCCGGCTCCAACACTCCATCCAACCAGCAACAACCAACGCCACCAAACTCCGCTCCAGGGTCAGCATCCTACAATCAGCAGAACAACGCTTCTGGAGGTCCAATGCCAAACCAGCCACCCAACTCTAACCAGAACAACCTTAACAACAGCAGTGGTGGGAACACCCCAGGTAGCAACCCCAATCCTCCATCCAACTCCAACTCTACACCCAACACCCAGTCCCCACTTCCCAGTGGACCCGCTCCACCATCTGCTGGCCCAGGCTCCGGTCCCCCTAAACTAGGTGGAGGCATGGTGTTCCCTTGTGGCCTTTGCTTGTCAGAAGTACATGACGACCAAGAGGCCATCTTGTGTGAGGCCTCTTGCCAACGATGGTTCCATAGAGACTGCACGGGCCTAACTGAGCCAGCATATGGGCTGCTAACTAGGGAGAGTGCTGCGGTGTGGGCCTGTGACTTTTGCCTCAAGACAAAGGAGATTCAAGCGGTTTATGTGCGCCAGGGACTGGGACAGTTGGTTGCTGCAAATGATGGCTAAGCAAGAGAGGAAGAAGGGGGAAGAGGGATGTTTGATATATTTCTTGGTATATCCTAACCCTTCATGTCTTGTGTTTCACGGCGAGGAAGTGAAATGGAATTGAAGAATAAACCTGAGAACCAGAGGAGAGGAGACTCTGATGCTACTAGTTGCATTTGTTTCTTCACAGCCCTCATAAGCACTTTCAGGGCCCATGTCTTTGAATTGTACCAGATGATGGAAATGTTTGTATATAGAATATCATGACACATTTTCAAAATTCAGCTGTTTTTGATTGATGTTTCACTCATTGTCTTCATTTATTTCAACTGGGTGACAAATTTGGAGAAGCAGCTTGATTCTGGCCACAGTGAAAAGCAAATTTTAATATGTATGTACAAGAACTTTTAGTCTTGTGTGATTATACATATGATCAGCCTCCAAAGAGCTGTCCAATCTTTTTTCTTTCTTTCCAAAATCCAACTTCTTGATCTGCTAAGCACTGATGCCAACCTGCTACCTCAAAATTTTGACATGTCTGGCTAAGTATGCTTTGATTAAGGCAAGAGCGTATGGTCACCACACAACCTCTCCTCTCAGTGATCTCCATTTCAGTATATCCAAAGGAAACCGGCAGCGTCCTGAAAGACATATAAGACATGTAAATAATCAACATTTCACTGTGTCCGTTGTTGAATGCATGGGCGCTCCGACAGAAACTGGGGTCCTGCGATTCTTTGTCAGTGAAACTCTAGATCGTTTCTCTTCATGGTCAGCTACTCAATGTTCTTGACACAAAAGTGGACAATGATGGTTGGTGGCATAGCCGATAGCGGTAATCCATAACCATATCAGTGTAGTCTTTGGATTGCATGTAAACCAATGCAGTACTTCGTCAGAACTGTTTTAATCGTTACTTTTACTGTTCCGATTAGGCCACGTCCTGGGCTATGAAGTAGACCAAATAACAGAAAGAAATCAAATGTTGTCGCAGAGAATTTATTTAGTTTTATTTCTACATTTCTGTCCAAGTTGCCTTTTTCTTATTTGTTACTCTTCATGTACCTGTGTGTATGCTGTTCAATGTGCTTGCTCTGGTGCCCTCCATTCGCCAGCGATGTGCAGTAATATGGGGGGGTGTTCTGGGCTCTGGCTCTGTACTGAAAGAAGTAAACTGAATTGTTTTTTTACAAGTCTTTTTGTGACTTTTATTCTATTAAATTTGGGTTGAAAACCCTCTAAACTAAGTCAAGAAGTTAAGAATATCTGTTTTCTTTAAACATGTTAATTTTCAGCTTTTCTTCCTGAAGGGAATCACAATGAGATTCTATAAAGTAGTATTTAAGAAAGAAAAAGAAATAAATATAATGATTTTATTTGTTCTATATATAAATATAATAAAATGATAATCAATTTGTAGATCAACTCCGAGAACTAATTCACCATGGGTTCCCTCTAAAATGTATTTAGAATTGCAGTTTTTATATGCGAGTAAAGTCTGTGGTTCACATTATTTCAAGAGATGTTTTGTATAACCTAAACCTTAGACTTGCATTTTGAAGCTGCTGTGTTTAAAAAAAAAAAAGTCTTGTTACTAAGAAGTTGCTATGCAAGGATTGCTACAGTTTGAAAACCACATAAACTTGAATTCATGTGGTAGTTGTACTTTTTAGAGACGTTTTAGCAACTAATTTGAATTGTTGAACAAAACAGTCTTTTGAAGTTATACACAGACTTTATTTTACCAAAAAAAACTCCCATTAATAAAAAGCAGCTGGAAATGGCAGAGGTATAATGGTATAAAAAATACTATTTTTTATCCTGGTTTTAGGACTACCAACTTGATAGGTCATTCACAGCTTGCTGTAGCTTTACTAACTCATGAAACACGAGCAGAATGAATGTATAAAACATTCACAGATCCATGATTTTACAAATGATTTACACAGAAGTTTGTTTTTCTGATATGTGGCCCAATATGAAAATGATCAACTTTTTAAAAATGTTTATTAAAGGTAAAATTTTCACATTTTCCATTTTGAATATACTCAAATAAACTGATGTATTAGCAAACAAATCTTTATTACAAACAACGAACATTGAATGTTTTAATATTCTTAGGTTATCTGATTAACCATTATTTGTAGTCACCGTAGGATTAGCGTTTAGGCTATTTTTCATAGAAAATTGCATTTCAAAAATATATTGTGTTTTTAATTTTATATTATTTTGTTTTATGGTTACACAATCAAAATTCATTTTTTATCGACAATAAAAAGTGGATTCGGGTTACTTAAACTGGTTAATGGGCGGATCCTGAATAATTTATATTAGATTGACGTTGGATATTGGCCAATGACATGTTCCATCGGTCGGCCTTGGGACAATTCTCCAGCCAATGAGCGCTCAAGAGGGGCGGACCGATGACGCAAAGGCAACAGGTTGTTTCGGAAAAAACGCACTGACAGTTTTGCATGGACTATTCATCCTTGTTCTCAACTAAGAGTTTTTAATAGCGAGTAAACGTAGAAAGGGCTTTTTTTTATTATTTAGTGCCTTCTGAAGGTCATTGTTGAAGGTTTCAAATAACAGGTAAGCAGAAAGAATTTCTTTGTTTACTCAGCTGTGTACATTTGCCTTTGGCTCTCTGTTTCTGTTGCTGTTCATGGCTGCGGGTTTGTGTCCAGTCTTTGAGTTATTATAATCCATAATCGCATGGCTTCAAATTTACACTCAAGTTCTGCTGAGCGAAGCAGATAAACACCTGTTGCTTTGTGTCTGATGGCTGCATGCTGGATTACAGTGAAGATGCGCTGGTCAACGTTGACTAGCCTATATAATAAAGTAATTATGACTTTGATCTAGCCTACTGTGATCTCACCGGGACCGATCAGCATTATTTTTGTAAATTGTAGACAACGCATCCCATATGATTGGAAGGGGTCTTCGGTCTCAAATAGCCTACTGAATCTGTCTACTTTTGTTTCTGTCTCTTTAACAAAGTCAGAGGACAACACAGCCAATCAATATATCCAAACGGTAGCCATAAAGTCTTAATTTTAATATTAATGTAACTCTATATTTAAATAACAGCTGGTTTCGATCCCACCGATACTGACTGACTTGATGGGTGGGTGTGACGCAAGTTACAGGAGGACTACAAAAAAAAAAAAAAAAAAACATTATGCATTTTTCTTGTGCTTCCTCATCTCTCTCTCAAGTCCGTCCGTGAATATCCGTGAATAGAGAAACTTGGGGGCAAAAAGTGCCCGTCTCAGTGTAATTTAATATTTAGCTCTGGTTATTTCCTACACTGTGTAATGAAACATAAATGGAACATTAATTCAAACCTAGTCTCAAACCCAAATTCTGTCCTGTACTTTATAAAACAATAAACTTGGAAATATAATATAAATAATAAATTGTATTGCATTGAATAAGTGCACAACCTATGAGTCTTTGTCCTCATTGGCAAATATGTATAGTGTTTTGCTTATGCCTATTATTCAAAACTTTGATTTCATCTAATGAATATTGTTTTGTTCTTGTTTATTAGCTTGTATATCAATTCATCAAGCTACAGTATTTTGTCAACAAAAACAACCCAAAAGCTATCATATTACATCAGTGCTTGCATACAGTCATGTCAGAGGTCAAAACATAAGCTAAAATAAACGGGATTGGCTGTTTTAGGTGATCAGAAAACCTTAATCCTAAATGGAGCATCACTAGTTTTCTGTGAGATTACTGCTTTTTTCTTTTATAAATATGTCCTTTTATTTCTTCCATACTGTCATAATAACATGTTGTGTTTTATTACAACATTAGCCTTGTCCAATGATCCCAAAAAGTAGTTGGCAGTGGCACTCTAAAAATGTCTTAATATCATTAAATGGCATTAGATTACTAAATATCAAAGTAGCATTTGTATTACAGAAAGGTAGCACACATACACTTTTCTAGCAAAACATTAATAAAAAAAAATGTGTATACTCTTCAGAGTGAAGACAAAAAGTATTTGGACACTTTCTGGTTGTCAAGTTTGTGGAACATGTTCATGTTCACCGTCAAAAAAAGTTGCTGCCTTTTTATTAAGTACAATCAACTTGGCTGTTAAAGTAATTTAAATGTAATATTAAACTGACTTAAAAAATAGTTGAATCTTGTATAAAATAACATTTTTGAAAATTGCTTAACTTATTTTGATCAGTTAAAGTAATGTAGAAACATAGGCTATGTTGTTATAGCTTATTGATCATTTTTTACAGTGTTCTTGTAGTTATTCTGCTTGGACACCTGTGTAAACTTGAGGAGAACTAGCTTCATAAACCCAAGTGAAAATAACTTTGGGACCAGTTGGGTAAAATTAATTAAAAGTGGCTAAGAAAAATGTTATAGGTTGGTTAGAAAAATGCATGATTTTCAGATAGCACAGATGCTACTTGGTTAAGAGTCTATTTTTTGGGGGCCCATGTAAATTCATTTGCATTACATTTGGTGACAATTTGAAAGTATTAAAAAGTCAAATAAAAATATTTAGGTTTAAGGCAGTGTTTTCATAATTGACAAAGTATTTTACCTAGTGTCAACCAAGATAACAAGTAACAAGAAAAAAAATGATTAAAGCCAACTAGGCTAGTTTCAAACATAAGTACCCTTGGGGTATTAATTCTTTCAAAGAGGAAACCGATACATCCCAAACAAATGTTTTTGTTGCAAGAAGCTATCAACCAAAAAAAAAAATGAAAAAATGCAGTTGGGGTGAGTCATGTTAGTGTATCTGTTATTACAAACTTAAAGGATCTGTTGTAATGATCATTCATCTGTAACCTAGAGCATACTGTGTATGTGTGTTCAGGTATTTCCTACGTTTTGAGGACAAAATGTCCCCACAAGAATAGTAATACCAGAAACATTTGATCTTATGGGGACATTTTTGGTCCCAGTGAAGAAAACCGCTATTAAATCATACTAAATTATCTTTTTTTTTTTTTTTTAAGTTGTCTGTTAGGGTTGTGGTTAGGGGATAAAATATGCTACAATTTGTACAATATACAAATCATTATGTCTATGGAAACTCAATGTGTGTACGTACACATTTACATAGTTATGCTTTTTTATGTGTATAGTCATACATACATCGCACAACTGAAATTTGAGTGTGGTTTGAGTGTTGTTACTCCAGGTTATTCACTGATTCAAGGAATCAAAGGAAAACGGAAGTAAATCCAAATTATTTGGCTTTAAAGTCGCATGAAATGAAAATCCGCCCATTTTTGAAGTGCTTGTTATAGATATTATTGTGAACAATAATTGGTCCATCTTCTGGTGAAAACGAAGACTTCTCTCTGGTGACGTATGCCGCAGATCACGTTCACCTGCCTCCATTTTTGAGCAAGCGTCTGTCCTACGTTTTTTCTTTTCCGATAATAAGTACACTTTCGATAAACCAATTAAAATTTTTTCCTACATTTTGGTGAACTGTTTTGCGTTCATTAGGTGGTCCCACTTTATATTAGGTGTTTAACTACCTATTTTCTAACGTTTAAATTAATAATTTGATGCAATGCACTTATTGTGTACACATAGGCCTACATGTTTTTACATTGTATATTTTAAAAATACCTGCATGTAATTACAGCTGTAATTAATTTATGTAATTAATTACATCTATAATTAGCCTTCCCTTACACCTTAACCCAGCCTTAAACCTACCCATACCACCAAACCTGTCCCTAACCTTACCTTTAACCATACCACCTCAATAGCAGGTTTGCAATACAATGAACACAATAAGTACACTGCACTTATTTTCTGATGTAGAAAGTTTGACCAATTAGGTTAGAAATGGGGCAGTAAATTGGTTAATTATAAAGAAATCAATCATCACATGCTTTAAGTCAGATGTTCAATACAACTTTGACTTAACTTTACTGCTTGAATAGAAGATTGCACAGAGAAACGATGATCTAGTCTTGTAACATTCCTTCAAGGACAAAAGGTGGAACCCAGTGGCTTGTGGACAGTGAGAATCATGTCCAAATACCCATACCTGGAAAACTCGCAGCTGTGAAAAGTTTTCATTTGGCTACTTTGTGTATATTTTTGTCATATTTTTGTCAAAAATGTACAGTTAAAAATGTACTTAATCTCCTTTAACCAATGAGAAATCACATAGTGGTTCCATTTTGCAGGAATGCTTGGAATCCCACCTATGTGAGGAAGACAATGGCTTACTTTGAGTAGCTAATCAGACCTAATGCCTCAACAGTGCCGCTGACAGTTATAATGTAACCAAATCCCCCCATTTCAATAAGTTATTCATTGATAGACCAGAGTTTATGGGCTGTTATTTTAGATCTCAATGTCTTCTGAGTTTTTGCATAGTGACTTGTTGTTTAACACCGGATGCAACATTACTTGTAACATGCAGCAATTCTTCTAGAATTCTTGATTTGCATGGACACAATTGCATGGACACTGCAGATTGAAATGGTTTCAAGACTTCAAGCAGCACACACTGTCTGATGTGTTGTGAGGGCTTTAGACGATGCCCTGCATAGCTGTGGATGTTTTCTGCATCACATGTTTTGTACAATAGAGCATATAAGTCTCTATAAACACCAGTTACTCAGCAGATTAGGCTCTGCATTTTTGCAGATTTCACTTCAACATGCCATGTGTGCGGCTTACCGCTTTGGTATGATTTGAGGAATGTTGCCATCACAGTGATTACCTATTTTTTAACTATGTTACTGCTCATGCATACTGGAACTGTGTTCTAGGAAAACGGGAAGACTAGAAGCCAAGTGGAATGTGCTAGAACCTGCTCCTACCAGCAGGCACACCTGTTTGTCACACACAAACATTCTCTTTCTCTTTACAAATGTGATGGGACTCTCAATACCTGTGCCGATACCTGATAGCTGTGTCATGTACAAAACTGCATTTTTCTATTTATCAAGGTGTGACACTATATCAAGCAGTGGAGAGAGGATTGTTAAAGGGTCTCTTAGGAAATTAGTAAAAAAAAAAGTGGGCCAATATGAAAGCAGCAAAACTATCAAGTTCTGTAGTCCTGTCCTGTGGGCCTGAAAGAACAAGTAGATGCCATGTCTAAGTTTACATGAATCAAAAGTCTGTTCAGTGTTCTGCTTTGTAACCAAATGCAGACTTTTTATTTTTATTTATATATGTATATAGAATACATTCTTTTGTTTTTAACATTTAAAAAAAAACAACCTTTGCTAAGAATTTTTAGTGGACAAAATATTCTGGATATTGTAGGTTGTTTTTCTTTTGATCAGACTGTACATCTATCCACCTCAGCCTTGTTTTCACATGTGAAAAATTAAATATGAGTCTACTCTGAATGGGTCCATTACTGTCATGCCTTCTTTGTGTATCTGTCCCCACTTTGGGCTCCTCAAATAGTCCACAAAACAGTCTAGGTTTTTATTCTGGTCTCTAAATGGACTGGTGCACTGACTTACTAAATTCTTTGTCTTGGTATCATAGCAGGTCGCAATGAGTTCCCTCTCAGCAGACAGGAAGCCCCCTCTGGATTACGGCGTACAGATCCGCTTCATCAAAGATTTGGACGATGCTGGCGGAGGGTTCCCAGACAGAAGTCGAATGGCTGGTGGAGTTGGTGGTGTCACCAACGGGACTCTTTCGCCGTCTAAGTATGGAGTAGCTGTGCGGGTGCAGGGCATTTCAGGACAGCCGTACGTGGTGCTCAAGGACGGAGAAAAGGGGGACTCTTACGGGGTACAGCTGAAGACTCAACCACAAATCCAGAGCTCAGCCCCAGTTGTCTCTCAGACTTCTCCGTACAGCACCCTGTTTCTGGGACAAAGGGAAGGGGCTCGGACTCCCCAAGGTTCCTATATTCCTGCTGAACAGCCTAGCTCTCCTGATGAGGAATTTGGGAGCCCTTTAAGGAGGCCACCTGGTGATGGACAGGCAGGGATTCAAGGAGAAGCTGAGGCCAGGACTACAGGACGCCTTACCCCTTCTGCTCTTGCTCCTAATGTGGACGAAAAGGACAATGATGGCTTTAATGAAGCAGGGCTCAGGAAGGTCAAGCAGAATGGCATTGGGAGTAGTCTGAATGGAACAGGGCTAAATGGATCGTTCCCTACTCTCCCAGCCCCATTGGATGAGGACAAGGCCCCAACTATAGACACAAAGTCACTGGCTCCCATTAATAAACTCATTAGCCGGTTTGGTGGTGGTAGTTCTGGTGATGTTCCCATCTCAGAATCCCGAATTCAGCCTCGTCTTGATAACCGAGTTTGGTCTCACAGTGTGGATTCCCTCAACAAACCTACTGATGAGGCCCCACCAACTTTTCCAACAATAAACCCCTATGCCTCTATTACCCCAGCTGCAGTGCCCAAACTCAGCTCACCGAAACCATCAACCGGCAGTCTAGGACGAGACTTCACATCTGTGGCTAAAGTGGCTGCTATACCCAATTCCAAACCTCTCACTTTTAGCCAATCGCCAAAGCTGTTTGTGCCCAAGGAGGCACCACCTGCTATTCCAAAGAAACCAGTGAGTCCTCAAGATCTTGTTCATATTATAGCCTTTTGACCTCATAATGTTTTCATCAAAATGTCATTACTGAATCTTCTGGTGCAAATGAGTTTTCTTCGGTGACATTTACTTCAAGCCAATCAATCAATCAAGTTTATCCAATCAGAAAATATAATTTAATGTCATAAGTTCTAGATTGTTGGCATCGAGTTGGCTAACATGCCTTTGGAGGGTGGAATTTAGAGAGAACGTAATCTCGCACCAAAGTTACACCTCAAAGTTTTTGACTGGCCAACACGGTTTTTGATTGGCTTATTTCTCTAAATATCTATTTCAGTGATGTCTGTTAGGTAGTAGGGACATTTTATGTATGGTATTTGAAAAATAATGCTCCTTTGACTTTTTTTCAGGTAACCCCTGACCTCATAAAGAGCCAGACCACCAGTACAGAGAATGGAAATGGAGAGGATGCCCAGACTAAACAAGCCATTTACAACATACTTAAAGAGGGGTACAATAATACTTTTATTTTACCAAGCCTCACAGTTACCTATGTACTTTGCAGTATATAAAGTTAGTTTAGTTAATGCATAAATACAGACCTTGCTTTTATAAAAGTTTTGGTTTCACATAACAATATTACTGTTAACATCTGTAACATTGCACGAGTGGCTCGAGAGAATTGAATAATGTTTAGTAAGTTTATACTCTGTATTGCTCATACTTGGAGATTAGGGATTTGAACAAATAGCAACATGCTACAAACCACTCTGAAAACTTTAGCAAGATCCTAGCATCCAAGCAGAGTACTAACATGCTCAAAACCACTTAAAACACCCCCACCATCTTAGCATTTTGCAGTGGCACACACTTCTCACTTTTTTTTTTTCTGAACATGCCATAATCTTTTTTTTCTCTGGTTCATTTGATTTCCTTTCATATTTTAAACTAGGTCTATTGAGAGCGAGGCGGCCATCAAACGCAAAACAAGTCTCATTCATGAGAGGTTCTGTGAGGTGAAGGTAAGCATGCTCATGTTCAATAAATCAGTTTGCATTTCCCAGCACTGAATAGTGCTCAGCAGAATTTGTTGAATGAGGAAACTACATCCAGAGAAGGAGAGTGCCTGTGTGTATGTGTGCTCATGGTTTGCGTATCGCATCCCTGTTTTGCATTGCGAATGTGTTTTGAAAGTGACAGCGTAACACAGAAAGAAATTCTGAGACCGTGAGAGAAGATAACCGCAATGAATGATCAAAGAACAATAATTTATTCATAAAGATAGTTTTAAATGGGCAATAAGCATTATGATTATGTGTTTTAAAGAGAGTAGATCAGCCGATAAGAGGCTTTATTTAAAAGGGGGAGTCATTAACTTGAGGAAAAACCTGACTTTGAGGAAAAACCTGGCCAATATAATAAAATTTTGATTATAAATGAATCAATTAAATTTAATTATTGAATGATCAAGAATCAAGCTCTAAAATAACAAATATGTGCTATGTTTCAAGTTTTCTGAAGTCATATGATAGAAATTTCAGACTAAAATGTAATTCCCTTGTTGTGATTTGATTCCGTTCACAAAACCAGTCTGTGTGATTTGTTCATGAATCGGACTGATCTTGTTCTCATAGCACACTAGAATGGCTTACCAATGAAAAACCACTTAAAATCTGTTCCTTTAAATTTGTTGCTCACACAAAGCTATCATATGACAACAAAACTTAATGATACTTAATGACCACTTTAATGTTACTTTTGTGGTGCTTAACTGCCCCAGTAAGTAAATCATTTTCATTTTTGGGTGAAGACAGAGAGCTTCTGTATGTTCATCTATCTAATCTTCCTGTATACGCATGCATGCATGCATGGATGTGTGTGTCTGTTTTAATATTATTAGCCTACGTTTGCATAAGCTTCCTGTGTGTTTGAAATATCCTCCTACAGTCTCGTGGCAACCGTCGCATCAACGAGGAAAGCTGATTAGGGCTGCGTGGTTGAGAGCTCGCTCTTCGTGATCCATCAATAATTAAGTTCCACTGGAAATGGAGACCTGTGAGGGAGGGTTTCCCCTCGACCTGGGGGCCCTCAGCATGTCTGTTTGGGTTACGGTTTTAATGGGCACATTAGTTGTACGGCCTTTTGCACTGTTATATCCCACTGAGTGCTCGTCCATGCATGATAAACTCTGTTGTTGTGGGCAGTATTGCCGGGAGACATTTTGACTGTTGTTAATTAAGCTTATTAGCGGGGAGTAAACCTCGTCAGAGATTTTAGTGTGTATGTGTTTGGGTGTTTGGTGTTTTTTTTTTTTTTTTAACAAATGTATACTTTTACTCAAAAAGGATGCATTAAATTGAACGAAAAGTGACAGTAAAGACATTTATAATGTTACAAAAGATTTTATTTCAACCTTTTGAACTTCCTATTTATCAAAGAATTTCTTAAAATAACAATAAAAATGTATCACCGTTTCCACATTAAGCAGTTTTCAACATTGATCATAATGATAACATGTTGTTTTGAGCAGCAAATCAGAATGATTTCTGAAGGATCATGTGACACTGAGGACTGGAGTAATGATGCTTAAAATTCAGCTTTGCCATCACAGAAATAAATTACCTTTTAAAATATATTACATATATTAAATTGTAATAATATAATTGACAATGTTTTCTTGTATTTTTGATCAAATAAATGCAGCCTGGGTGAGCAGAATAGACTCCGAAACATTAAAAAAATCGTACCGACCCCAAGCTTTTAAGAAGGAAGTGTAAGATGATCCTTTTACCTTATGTGATGCCGTTAGGTTATATAGCAAATGCTGGGATTAAAGGGTTAGTTCCCCCAAAAATGAAAATTAAGTCATCATTTACTCACCCTGATATTGTTCTAATGCCGTATGCCCTTCTTTCTTTTTCGGACCACAAAAGGAGAATTAAAAAAACTAATTCTACGTCCATATAATAGCAGTGAATAGCGACCAACATCAAGATTTAAAAAAAAAGATGCAGAAGTATCTCAGAATGGGCTTATGTGACAGGTGTCATATATTTAAAGTGTTGTGGTGTATACAATAGGGTTTGGGGAAAAACAAACCAAAATGTAATGTTTAATTTAATGTAAAATCCTGACCTTGGGCGTTGGTCTTCCCTGCTTAGCTGTGCGTTCATGAGACTCTATTAGCACTTCATTCCAACTCGCCCAGAATAAACACACAAGATATAAGATGAATAAAAATGTGACACAAAATACATTCCATATACTTTCTTCTCTGATGTGAATTTATCTGTTGTGTTTGTCGCAACAAGAATACAAACTAAGTTCTGGCCCAGAGATATTCAACTCAGGGAAGAAAGTACACAGACACTTTTTGGGGGGATTTATAGGCATTGTATTTCATGTCACTTTTTATTTTATCTTGATTTCTCACAACTTATGTGCGTTTTCTGCTCAAGTCGAAATGAACGTGCAGCCATGTACAGAAGACCAAGATTTTTTTCTTTTTTATTAACCATATTTGCAAAATTATCTGTTTAAACAGAAAAAAAGGCATAGTGCGTTAGAACAACACCATGGTGAGTAAATGACTTAATTTAAATTTTTGGGTGAACTGTCCCTTTAAGAGAATTCTTTCTAATAATTATCTACATGGCTTATTGTTTTGATTTACACTTAGAAGTGTACTTCTTATAACAGGACTTTGGGTGCGTCTCAGTCAGCTCCCTATGGGCACTGATCAGGGAGTCGGACATTTTAAGGGCTATCTCAGTGATAATCACTCGCTAAAAAGTCCCACAATGCACTGTGAAAACCAGGGAGAATTGATGCTCACTATGTTCCCTTAACGGAAGTTCTGAAGTGCGAAGCATAAATCACATGAGCCAACTCCCTACACATAATGACATGTGATAGATGTTTTAAAATACAAACTATTATTTAATTATATTTCAGCATAAACATACATCGATAGAAAGGTAATGAACATATTCTAACTAACATTTATAATTTACTTACAGCTGAATTGTTGCATGTGTATGTAACAAGCAAAATATTTAGCATAATGTACTTTATATAACATAGATATCAGTTTTGCTGTTGTTCATAAATACCAGTAGTGATTTTGTTGTACAATGAGGACGTCATGTCCCTGGAAATAGTCATGAGTGTCGCAGTGTGTAGTGAGCCAGGGTCCTTACTGTCCTCACCAGTGCCCGAATTCATGAACACTATATACTGATTCATGACTTCAGAAGCTAGGGAGCTGATTGAGACACACCCTTTAATTGTACTTTAATGTGTTCTATTTTATTCAAGAAGTAACTTTAGACCCTGCAACACAAGAGGTCAGTTCAAATGACCTCGTAGTAGCCATGTGTGGTCATTATAATGATGGCAACAGCAGTTGAATGGTCAGATGGGATATCCTAGAGGACTGGGTTATTTGAGGAGCAGACAGCTTGGCTACAGGCTGTGTGTGCGTGTTTCAAAGATGTTTCAGATTAAGTTTGTGTTTTATGTTTCGGTGTGTTTTATGTTTCGGTGTGTTTCCTCATTAAGATCAGCAATGTGCATTTATAAGATGATTGATTAAAACGTATCTGTATCAAGAGTCAGAATCTCCCCACAGCATTTTTGTGAATTATTACTAACTAATGAGGTGATTGGCAGTAAGAATAACTTACTTGAAGTGTTAATGCATTAGATAAGACAGGATATTGATTCCTGAGGGGAAATTCAAGGCAAAATTGCTGGTGTAAGATGAATACATAGCTCCGAGATCACCTATCATCCTCCTGGTAGAAATATGCATGTTTGTTTTGGACTGCTACTTGTATGAACAAAGCTACATGTGTTCTGCTTTGATAAAGCCTGTTGGAATCAGTTTTACACTTTAACATTTACAATGTAAGTTGTAGTTTGCTGGAAACCACCAGACCTAAAGTATACATGTTAACATGTGACTGTGTGATTAAAATCACTTGCTAATCTTGCCTGTGAAAAATTATTCCTGTCATAACCACGTTCAGCCAGTAAACCCTGTAACTTTCATATACTACATGCAAGGTACCAGGAAAGTTTTTATATATAGCGAAAAATCTTGTCACAGAATTTATGTCAGTAATGTTAGGCTGTTCAGCCACCTTGAACAGTAATGAACTTTACAGCTTATAAAACACATTTTTGTGTGGGAAAATTACGATAAGTGCTTTGTTGAAAATATATAATTCTGTTTTTAAACCTACTGGAATGTTTTCGTCCATAGACTTCCATTGTAAATGCATCAGTGTTCCTCTGGTAATGAACAGCTTGCTGTGAATGGAGATATATTGGTTTCGAATCTATCCACTCCATTAATTGTTGAAGCTTATTTGGATTTGGTTTTCCACAGAGTCCTCAGATCTTAGTGAATGGCAGCAATATGAACACTGAACTGGGGCAGGAATTCAACAAGAACACACAATTACAGCAAATACTGGACAAGACCAAGAGAGAACTGCAGGAAAACCAGGATCAGTAAGTCTCTGTGTGCCTTTATTAACATCAAAACATGAAGCAGATTTCCAACAGAAAGTATAACCCTGTCAGGTATAGACGGTTGATTGGATTTGTGTGATGTGTTCTTGATGTCTTCAGAATGGTGGAGCTGCGGATGGATCGGGAGTTGTTGGAGTCTCGCTTACGGCAGCAGGAGGATCAGCTAGCTCAGCTCCAGGAGGAACTCCGACGAATGCCGGAAAACTCTCCTCAGTCTGACACAATGCAGCTGGTAAGCATGATTGTGGTGTCTAGCAAAAATGACCCTCAATCAGCCTTTTATATGCTTTAAACATACAAATATATTAATATAAATATATACAAAGTTGAAATAACATTGCAGCAAGATGTGAATTGATGTATTATTCATCGTTTTAAGTGTAAATAAATGCGAACTCCAGACAATCAAATAAAAAAAAGGTACACAACGTTAGATATACAGTATCCACACACGCATACAGAACTAGACAAACGTTTGGACACACCTACTCATTCTTTATTATGATTACTGGTATTCTAAATGATTAAAAATAATCGAAACTATGAAATAACACAAAATCCATCCATCCAATCCATCCAATCCGTCCATACGTCCATCCATCTAAATGTGCTTTGTGAACATGGAGTTGAAATCGAATTTAACTTTTGTTAATCATTCCGGTTTCCTTTTCTCTTTAGGACTTGATGACGGTGCAGGCAGAGCTGTCGGAGTCTCTGATGCTGAGGCAGAAACTGGAGGACACACTGAGACAGAGGGAGCGAGAGCTCACCGCTCTGAAAGGGGCCCTGAAGGATGAGGTGGAGTCCCATGATAAAGAGATGGAGTCCCTGAGAGAGGAGTACAGTCAAGACATGGACACTCTGCGTCATAGCATGGAGACCGTCTCACAGGTGAACGTACACGTCAAGGCAAATCCCTTCAGGGTGATGAATGCCTGTTTCTTATATTTCTAGTCCCTGCCTCAAGTGGATTAACATGAAAGAGAGATGTTTTATTGCTTGTCTTGCATGATGAGGAGTAGTTGAACTAGGCCGGATGCATTCGGCTTTGTGATCTGTTTAGCTGTCTAAACCGTTTCATGAATCTGAATGGGTGCAAAGTATAGAACTGAAGTTTTCACTGTTACCACCTGATTTTGTTTGTCTTTTGGTCTTGCCCTATTCAGTCTCAGATGGAAATCGAGGAGGAGCGCCAGAAGGTGAACGCCTCCATCTTGGCTCTGGAGGAGGAGCTGGAGGGATACAAAGAGCAGAGCGACCAATGGAAGGAGCTGTGCAGCTCTGCCAACCGAGAGTAAGCTCTCACACATCAAGCATCAACATTTGAAGAATGTTAATATTGGTGATGCCAAAATTTGGTGAATCCCAATAAAATGAGCGACGGGGACTATTGGTGATGCGATGTGGGTGGTTCCAACATCAAAAATTAAGAAATGTTTAAGTTTATGCAGATGCAGTGTGGGTGCAGTGAAGCCCACCAATAATAATCACCAACACAGTGACCCAGCAACCTTTAAAATTTGCATATTTTAATGGGACATAACATGTCCATAATATTTTAAATGATTAAGGTTGCATTGTAACCTTGTATTATAATTGTATTATAATTTCTTGTAAGATCTTAAGGTGTCACTCCAAGGTTCAAGTCCGTATTTGTCTAAGGAGTCAAGTGATTAATCTGTAATCATATACAAACAACCTTGTGACCAACACCCCTTTTTAACATTCAGTGTATCATTGAGGACTTCAGTATGAAGAATGTTCGTCTAAAATTTTGTCTTTTGATCCTGTAGGCTAAAAGGTCTTCATATCATTTGCTTGATGAGTTAAACACGTATATCATGTTGTTATCCTCACATCCAATTCACACTCACATCACTTTTTACATATTTTTGATCAAAAATATATATTATGAATATCATTAGAATTTAAAACAATTGTTTTTAATATATTTTAGAATGTAATTTATTTGTGTGATGGCAAAGCTGATTTTTGCAGCCATTACTCAGTCTTCAGTGTCACAAGATCCTTCAGAAATCATTCTAATATGCTAATTTGGTGCTCAAGAAACAATTAATCCTATTATCAATGTTGTAAACAGTTGTGCTGCTTAATATTTTTTTGGACACAGTGATTCATTTTTTCTAAGATTTTTTGATGAATAGAAAGCACAACATTTTGTTTGAAATATGAATCTTTTGTAACCTAATAACTATCACTTTTGATACATTTTTACTGCAACCATGTAACAAAAAGTATTAATTTCTTTAAAAAAAAAATCTTATTTACCCCACATTTTTTAATATTAGTGGATAAAAAAAAACTGTTTTAAAGGCTACATCACAATCTTTTCCCACAGGTTTCATAGTATGTATAGTGTTTTATATGGTGTCTTAGTTTGTCTTAATTTTTTGTGTTTTGAGTTCATGTCATATTTGCTCATTGAATGTTCATTGTTGTATTTCTGTTGTATATGTTCACTCTTGGTTTGCCAGACGAGGGCAGTGCAGCGCATTTCAAAAGTGAGACAAAGTCCTGTAGGCGCACAACTGCTGAAACTACAGGCCGAAATGAATCATCTAATCCAATTAACTATGATTGATGAAGTGTTTTAGTTTAAATCGGTAATCTTTCACAGAATATGGCTGTACTAGTTATGCTGACACTAAACTAGAGGCTATTAACCTGGTTTCAATTTTCAAGTTATTAGTCTTTAATCATAGCTGACTTTTATTACTTAATCAAAATCCTACAATCTCGCAATCTGAGCTGGTACATCAAATCTAATCACACAATATTTTAATTCTGCTAATGTCAAAAGCTCTTGTGGACGCTCATGTCTTTTTTTTCATGTCATGAATCATTTCGATTCTGAAATTATACAGATTCTCGTATATAATGTTGATTCTTCTACAGGATGAATCATTTTAGTGGCTATCTGCACTAACATTGCTGAATGTGTTATTGTTTGTTTGTGTATTTTATTGTGTTTGTCTCATTGGACAGGCTGATGCAGGCTCAGCATGAGAAGAAGCAACTGGAAGAGAAGCTGCTTTCAGTTAAGAAGCAAACTGATGAAACCGATTCAAACCCTTTAATGAAAGTAAGATGCATAAAGAAGTGCCACAATCTATTTTCTCTGTCCTTCGGTTCAAAAAGATTCATTGTGACACCTGTCCATGCACTGTGTAGGCTGTCTTTTGATGCATGGATTTGTTAGAGTCTGGAATAACAGTAATTTGCATCCTCAGGAGTTGCAGCGGTGCCGAGATGATTTAAAGACAGCTCATTCACAAGTGGAAAAACAGAAAGCAGAGGCAGCAAAAAAGGAAGAAGAGCTTAAATCGGTAACAAGAGCCAATGAGAAGCAAGAGAAGGAGCTGAAGGCAGAGATTGACAGACTAAAAGACCAATTGAAGAAAGACAAAGAGGAACTTGCAAAAGCACTGGAGAAAACACAACAGGTAATTTTAACAAGCTGCATTAAATCACATTTCTTGCATATTTGTTTTCGCTTTAACCAGCCGGGTTTATTTTGTTTGCATCGTGTTAGGAAGCTCCGCTCGTTGGTTCTAGAATCTTGCTCTACCTAGCTGAATTTTAAAGTGCCCCTGTTATGCTAATTTAAAGGTTTCTAATTTTGTTTTGGAGGTCTCCTACAAAGGTTACATGCATCAAAGGTCAAAAAACACTTTAGTTTTCTCATAATATACATTGCACATTGTCTCATTTCTGAAAAGAGTCTGAAACCGGTTTGTTCGAAGATTCAATCTCTCTAAACCCCTCCATACTGCAAGCTTTCTCTGCTCTGATTGGTCAGATGGTCCAGTCTGTTGTGATTGGTCTACCGCTAAGCATATCTGAATTTCAGCTCTTCCTGAGCCGTTGATGTACAGTGCGTAATTAAAGTGGATTTGCTTTGGCAGCACAGAAAACAGCGTCTTATTGATATGTCGACAACACTACCCAAACTCTTCCAGTCTCAGCTACAACTACAGTGTTTGAGGGTCAAACATTGTTTACGGGCAGCCAATGAACACCATAGTCTGGCATCATCCAAATTTGTTACATTGTTACGTAGGTATGTAACAGGAAGTGAGACTGGAATTGCTGATGACTCGGTTTGGCAGTTTCAGAATCAATTATTTCGTATGTAGTTTATTCTTTAAAACTTTGCAGACCTTTTACATTCACAAACAGCTATATTACACACTGCATGAAAGGTAATATTCAAAAAAGTTTAATAGGGGCACTTTAAAGGGCAAATATGTTCTGATTGACTGGGATTTTGTCGCTTATACAGTTTCTCGCTTTCCTTGAGAACAGAAATAGTTCTTGCACATGTAATTTTTGTTCCCTTAATCTGTTTACTTCCTGTTCCTGTAGCCCCTCATGTCAGAGCAATCTCTGGATACTGGAAGCAACCTAGAACTTCAAGAGGCCAATGCTCGCTTGAGAGAGAGAATAACCCGCATGGTAAAACCTCCCTTAAAAATCATATTCATGTAAATTTATTGGTATCACCATTCATCTCATCTGCTTTAGTTTAGTATTTCTATGTACAATTAATTGATTTTCTTTAAAGTTTGTTTTCCTCTTGGTCTGCAGACACGCTTGCAGTCCAGCGTTCCTGACAGCAGCTCCTCAGATGTTCTGGAGGAGGAGAACCGGAGCTTGAGGAACCAGCTGGAGGAGTCCCGTCGCACAGTGTCTCGGCTGGGTCAGGAGAAGGACGAGCTCAACAGACGGTTGGAGGAGAGGGAGAGAGAGAGGGAAGCTCTGAGACGCGGCAAGAGCGACATAGAGGAGCAGAAGAGACTGCTGGACCGATCTCTGGAGAAGATTAACAAAGAGGTATGTCTGTGTTTTTTTGGGGTCGGTACAAAATATATATATATATATATATATATATATATATATATATATATACACTCACCTAAAGGATTATTAAGAACACCTGTTCAATTTCTCATTAATGCAATTATCTAATCAACCAATCACATGGCAGTTGCTTCAATGCATTTAGGGGTGTGGTCCTGGTCAAGACAATCTCCTGAACTCCAAACTGAATGTCAGAATGGGAAAGAAAGGTGATTTAAGCAATTTTGAGCGTGGCATTGTTGTTGGTGCCAGACGGGCCGGTCTGAGTATTTCACAATCTGCTCAGTTACTGGGATTTTCACACACAACCATTTCTAGGGTTTACAAAGAATGGTGTGAAAAGGGAAAAACATCCAGTATGCGGCAGTCCTGTGGGCGAAAATGCCTTGTTGATGCTAGAGGTCAGAGGAGAATGGGCCGACTGATTCAAGCTGATAGAAGAGCAACTTTGACTGAAACAACCACTCGTTACAACCGAGGTATGCAGCAAAGCATTTGTGAAGTCACAACACGCACAACCTTGAGGCGGATGGGCAACAACAGCAGAAGACCCCACCGGGTACCACTCATCTCCACTACAAATAGGAAAATGAGGCTACAGTTGGCAAGAGCTCACCAAAATTGGACTGTTGAAGTCTGGAAAATTTTGACTGGTCTGAGTCTTGATTTCCGTTGAGACATTCAGATGGTAGAGTCAGAATTTGGCGTAAACAGAATGAGAACATGGATCCATCATACCTTGTTACCACTGTGCAGGCTGGTGGTGGTGATGTAATGGTGTGGGGGATGTTTTCTTGGCACACTTTAGGCCCCTTAGTGCCAATTGGGCATCGTTTAAATGCCACGACCTACCTGAGCATTGTTTCTGACCATGTCCATCCCTTTATGGCCACCATGTACCCATCCTCTGATGGCTACTTCCAGCAGGATAACAAAATGTCACAAAGTCACAAAGCTCGAATCATTTCAAATTGGTTTCTTGAACATGACAATGAATCCACTGTACTAAAATGGCCCCCACAGTCACCAGATCTCAACCCAATAGAGCATCTTTGGGATGTGGTGGAACGGGAGCTTCGTGCCCTGGATGTGCATCCCACAAATGTCCATCAACTGCAAGATGCTATCCTATCAATATGGGCCAGCATTTCTAAAGAATGCTTTCAGCACCTTGTTGAATCAATGCCACGTAGAATTAAGGCAGTTCTGAAGGCGAAAGGGGGTCAAACAGAGTATTAGTATGTTGTTCCTAATAATCCTTTAGGTGTGTGTGTGTGTGTGTGTGTGTGTGTGTGTGTGTGCGTGTGTGCGCGTGTGTGTGTGTGTGTGTGTGTGTGTGTGTGTGTGTGTGTGTGTGTGTGTGTGTGTGTGTGTGTGTGTGTGTGTGTATATATATAACTTGGCAAAAAAAAGAAAGAAATGTTTTCTCACTCTCAACTGTCCACCCCTCCCCTCCCCCAGCATATTTTTCTAACATGTGTAAATATTTGTGACCATAAAAAAAATTCAATAACTGAGACATCAAAAACAAAAAGTCCCGCACACTATTAATGCTTGCAAAAGTATAAAAATGTCTTTATTTGCCTGAACTTTCTGGTCCCATGACTTTCATATATGACTTTCACATCTCAGTCGCATATACGACTGAGACATAAACTGAACAAAGTTCACAGACATTTGATGAACAGAAATTGAATAAGGAGTCCCTGAACAGAGGGGGGGTCAATATCAGAAGTAATCGTCAGTGTCTGGTGTGTTCACCAGCTGTTTTAAAGAGATCGATCACTCAAAAACTAAAATTCTGTCATCATTTACTCATCCTCAAGTTGTTCTAAACCTATATGAATTTCTTTCTTCTGCTGAACACAAAAGAAGATATTTTGCAGAATGTCAGTAACTAATCAATTGATGGCCCCATTGACTTCCATAGTATGAAAAAAAGTCAATGGAAGTCAATGGGGCCATCAATTGATTGGTTACTGACATTCTGCAAAATATCTTGTTTTGTGTTCAGCAGAAGTAAGAAACTCATACAGGTTTGGAACAACTTGAGGATGAGTAAATAATGACAGAAAGGGATAGTTCACCCAAAAATGAAAATTAAGTACTACAGTGCATCTCGTCCTCATGAACTGCAGTAGATTTGCCAGTTCTTGCTGTGAGATGTTACTACACTCTTCCACCAAGGCATTTGCCAGTTCTCGAACATGTCTAGGGCGGCACATGGTCACTTGGGTTTGGATGATCAGCTGTCCTCCCTGTCTCCCTACCTTTCTGTCTTACATTGCAGTTTAACATTGTTTAAACCCTTTTCAATAAAGATCTGTGAAGCTTGGATTTTACAAAATGATATATATATATATATATATATAAAACAGTATCCTGAAAAAGGAGTTTATTTGTTATTTGATGTTTTTCCATTTCTTTCTATCAGATGGAGAGTATGATGGGAGAGTCGCGTCAGTCGGTGACGGTTCTTCAGTCTCAGCTGGATGAATTCAGGGATCGTTCTCGTCGAGAGCTGCAGGACGCTCAGAGACTCAGTAAAGACAGGCTGATAGAGTTACAGAGAGCGCAGGCCCTCCTCAAGACCACCCAGGAGGAGGTGAGACAGACCACCTTTCACTAGACAGACAGTGTCGAAGTACAACAGCGCACAGGGTGCATTAGCATCTATTGGTATTAACCTTCGGGCCCCAAGGCTCTTTGATCCGGCTCTGATTTGAACTTTTCAGTACAGAACCAGATGAACTTTGTCTGTGTATGTTTCTCAGGTGTCTCGTCTGAAGAAAGATCTGCTATCGTGCTCCGAGGAGAGGGACAGCGCTCAGCTGGATAAAGAGTTACTGAGCAGTCGTCTGAAACACCTGGAGGAGGAGCTGGAGAAGGAGAGAAGCTCACAGACGGACCGCAGCAGAGAGATACGCCTGATAGAGGTAAATGTGTAGGTTTGGCAGTCGACCATCTTGACAGCTCCCAGTCCCTATTCTTAAAAATGTTTCAGAGGCTTCATCGAATATTCATGTGATCAAGAGTGGCAGGAACTGAATGTATAGGGTGCTTTCAGTGATGTACGTTCAGAGATGTTTATAAAACTGCATGTTTTTGTTTTAGGATAAAGTGAAGATATTAGAGATTGAGTTAGACGAGGAGAAGAGTGGAGCGGAGCTACTGAACGAACGCATCACTCGCAGTCGAGAGCAGGTACATAGACGCACATTAGTCCAAGGCTGGATTTCATTTGTCATTTTTGTTTTTGTTGTGTTTGCAAGCACCGATATAGATTTAGAATTTTTTTTTTTCTAGGTGGATCAGCTCCGTTCTGAACTGATGCAAGAGCGCTCAGCCCGGCATGATCTTGAGATGGATAAGAGTGCACTGGAGAGACAGGTACACGCAGATTCCAGGTTCAATTCTTTTTTTTTTTAGTCTAGTGTTTCTAGATTTATTTATTTACTATGCATTTTTGATTTGTTTCATTATTGATTTGTTTGTTTAATCTATTTAGATTTAAATTTTGAGTTATTAGAATTATTTACCTAGATCAGAAACCATAAAAAGTATGGATAAATTTGATGCGTTTATTTTGATGAACATTCTTAATCATATTACCAAAATTTCAAGTGGTAATGGAAAAAGTATCAATGAAGAATTTTATCTTTATTCATGATGGATACTTTAGCTCAAAATTCATTTGAATCCTCAAAATGACTGACAAAATTTCAAATTTCATAAATAAATTTGGTTAAAACATGTTTAACACTCTTTTGTCACCTTGACAGTTTTAATATGCGTTTATAATCTTCTATTATTTGTTTATTGCCTCTCTTGGTCTCTCAGATGAAGGAGTTAAAGTCTCGTATAGCGGATATGGGCACTCAGACGCGTCCCTCTGCTGGGGTCACGATGCTAGAACACAAGGTTCAGGAGCTGGAGGACTGTTTGCGCAGTGAAGAGAGGTACACACACTGCATAGAGTAGAGATACTGGACTAGCACAAACACACACTACTGTCATCAATCAACACCTAACTGTGAATGAATAAATCCACTGCTTTTTGTGCATTTAGAGAGAAAAACACCATTCTAGCTGCTCAGAGGAGATTGGACAGGAAACTTAAGGAAGTGACGGCCATCCTGGACCAGGAGCGAAATCAACACGCTGAACAGAGAGACCAGGCAAGCACACACACATTTAGCTTTCACATACTTTAGGGTATGTACCTGATGTACTTAATTATGTTAATTGTCATATGTTTTGTAAATAAGGTGTAGATGTAGCTAGACCAGCAGAGGAGTGTGTGCATCTAAACAGCTGCTGTGTGTTTGTGTCTCTAGCTGTCTCTGCGGGTGAAGGCTCTGAAGCGTCAGGTGGACGAGAGCGAGGAGGAGGTGGAGCGTCTGGAGGGCATCAGGCGGAAGGTTCTGCGGGAACTTGAGGAGCAGCGGGAGCTACAGGAGGCGCAGCAGGCCAAAGTCAACACACTGGAGAACGAGCTTAAGTGAGTGTCTGTCAAACATGTATGTATGTATGTATGTATATACGTATATACATATACACACATACATGTATACATATACACAAATATACATATCTACTTATACACACACATATACAGTAGTGCTCAGAATTAATGGCACCCCTGGTAAAAATGATCAAAACTGGCTGTAAAAAATAAATCTGCATTGTTTATCCTTTTGATCTTTCATTTAAAAAATTGCCATAAATCTAACCTTTCATTGAAGTAAAAGAATTGAAAATTATGAAATAAATGTTTTTCTCCAAAACACGTTGGCCACAATTATTGGTACCCATAGAATTTTTTACAGGTAAAATATCTCTGAAGTATATTCCCATTAATATTTACCTTTTTTTAGCACACCAGGGTGACTAGGAACATGAAATTGTCCAGCCATGACTTCTTGTTTTACAGGAGTTTAAATATGAGGAAACACAATGGCCAAATTCCCTTAATCATCCATCACAATGAGTAAAACCAAAGAATATAGTTCTGATGTGCAGATTGTTGAGCATCACAAAATAAAAAGTGGCTGTAAGAAAATAGCTAAAGAATTTGAAAATCCCCATTTTGACTTTCAGGGCAATAATTAAGAAGTTCCAATCAACTCTTTATTTGTTACGAATCTTTATGTTACGAATCTGCCAGGAAGAGGATATGTGTCTATATTGTCTTAATGCACAGTGAGGAGGAGAGTTTGAGTGGCCAAAGACTCTTCAAGGATCACAGATGGAGAATTGCAGAGATTAGTTGAGCACTGGGGTCAGAAGCCTACCAAAAAAACAAAAAACAAAAAAACACCCCACATTCCCACGTTGTTTGGGAGGGTTTCAAGAAAAATCCTCCTCGCTCGTCAAAAAAAAACCTCCAGCAAATTCAGTTGTCAGACATGACTGGAACTTTAAACGGCACAGGGTTCTGTGGTCAGATGAAGCTAAAAAAAGAGTTTTTGCCAGCAAACACGCAAGATGGGTTTGGTGCACACAAGGATAAAAAGTACCCCATGTGTACAATTTAATATACCATCTTTAATGTTGTCGGCATATTTTTCTGCTGGAGGTCCTGAACTTCTTGTTCAGATACATGGCATCGGGGATCAAATATCTATAGATACACAAACATTTGTTACTGAGCACAAAATGAAGCTTCTGCCATGACCGTCCCAGTTCCCTGACCTGATGAGTGGAGTGAACTGAAACCAACATGGATCTGGGAATCTGAAGGATTTGGAGAGATTCTGTTTGGAGGAATGGTCTCTAATCTCTTGTCAGGTGTTCTCCAAACTCATCAGGCTTTATAGGAGAAGACTCAGAGCTGTTATCTTGGCAAAAGGAGATTGCAAAAAGTATTTAATAAAAGGGTGGAGAAAAACATTTATTTCATAATTTGAGCCCCCCCAATTCTGAGCGCTCTTAATTCTGAGCACGACTGTACATACATGTGTATATGTACAGTGAAGAAAATAAGAATTTGAACACCCTGCTATTTTGCAAGTTCTCCCACTTAGAAATCATGGAGGGGTCTGAAATTGTCATCGTAGGTGCATGTCCACTGTGAGAGACATAATCTAAAAAAATATCCAGAAATCACAATATATGATTTTTTAACTATTTATTTGTATGATACAGCTGCAAATAAGTATTTGAACACCTGTCTATCAGCTAGAATTCTGACCCTCAAAGACATGTTAGTCTGCCTTTAAAATGTCCACCTCCACTCCATTTATTATCCTAAATTAGATGCACCTGTTTGAGGTCGTTAGCTGCATAAAGACACCTGTCCACCCCATACAATCAGTAAGAATCCAACTACTAACATGGCCAATACCAAAGAGCTGCCCAAAGACACTAGAGACAAAATTGTACACCTCCACAAGGCTGGAAAAGGCTACGGGGAAATTGTCAAGCAGCTTGGTGAAAAAAGGTCCACTGTTGGAGCAATCATTAGAAAATTGAAGAAGGTAAACATGACTGTCAATCTCTCTCGGACTGGGGCTCCATGCAAGATCTCACCTCATGGGGTCTCAATGATCCTAAGAAAGGTGAGAAATCAGCCCAGAACTACAGGGGAGGAGCTGGTCAGTGACCTGAAAAGAGCTGGGACCACCGTTTCCAGAGGAGTCATGGGAGAAAGTCATGTGGTCAGATGAGACCAAAATAGAACTTTTTGGTCAATTCCACTCGCCGTGTTTGGAGGAAGAAGAATGATGAGTACCATCCCAAGAACACCATCCCTACTGTGAAGCATGGGGGTGGTAGCATCATGCTTTGGGGGGTGTTTTTCTGCACATGGGACAGGGCGACTGCACTGTAATAAGGAGAGGATGACCAGGGCCATGTATTGCGAGGTTTTGGGGAACAACCTCCTTCCCTCTGTTAGAGCATTGAAGATGGGTCGAGGCTGGGTCTTCCAACATGACAATGACCCGAAGGACACAGCCAGGATAACCAAGGAGTGGCTCTGTAAGAAGCACATCAAGTTCTGCCGTGGTCTGGACCTAAACCCAATAGAGAATCTTTGGAGGGAGCTCAAACTCCATTTCTCTCAGCGACAGCCCAGAAACCTGATTGATCTAGAGAAGATCTGTGTGGAGGAGTGGGCCAAAATCCCTCCTGCAGTGTGTGCAAACCTGGTGAAAAACTACAGGAAACGTTTGACCTCTGTAATTGCAAACAAAGGCTACTGTACCAAATATTAACATTGATTTTCTCAGGTGTTCAAATACTTATTTGCAGCTGTATCACACAAATAAATAGTTAAAAAAATCATACATTGTGATTTCTGGATTTTGTTTTTTTAGATTATGTCTCTCACAGTGGACATGCACCTACGATGACAATTTCAGACCCCTCCTTGATTTCTAAGTGGGAGAACTTGCAAAATAGCAGGGTGTTCAAATACTTATTTTCTTCACTGTATATGTATGCATGTATATATGTTTGTGTACCTATGTTTATAAAATAATGCAAGCATGATGGCCTTGAACAGATAAATACACTTGAACAAGATATAAAAAAAAAATACAAGTATTTAAAAGCTATGTAAAAAAAAGGAAAATGCAATTTATTAGTTAGTTAAAATGTAATTTTATTAGTTATTACTTTAATCATTTTATAAATTTAAATTAAGAAATAATACATTTTTTATGTTATAAAATTTATTTTAGCTAAAACAAAGTGACAAAAAGCAGCTCAACAATATTTGGATGTAAAATGTAGGGGCTCAAATGAATCTGTTTTTGAAATGCTTCATAAAATTGGACCCTCTGAATTGACCAATTCTCTCAAATGAATATGATTGTTTAATTATATGAAGGCACTACATATATAATTATATGTCATAATATTATTTGATCAATTTACTGCTACTTATTGGAAAAGGTAGCTTGATACTGGAATAATTTACACTGTCTGAGCTACTGCCACAGTACCTAAAAATGTAGTAGTGGCAGCAATCAGTAGTTTCGTTACTTTTAGGTTACATCCCACCATTGATATAATATGTACTTAAGCCCCAATTTCTTGAGTGGCCATATTTACTGGTTATTTATATTAAAATTCTCACCACTAGAGGGTGCACTTACAATGCTGGTCTGTGGCAGATGCAGATGTTGGTCTCTCTGGTGTCTAAAGTGTGTGTGTGTGTGTGTGTGTGTGTGATTGTTTGTTAGGAGGAAGGCTCAGCAATCACGGCGTCCAACTCTGGGAAGCACCTTGAGTTCTGAGGAAGAGGACAGTTACTCTGACTCAAAAAACATCACATCTATTCTTACCGAAACGCCATTTCAGACCACCAACTGTTAGAGACTGAACGAGAGGGGGGAAATATCTTTTGCACACGCTTGATTTGTGTTTTCTTGTACAAGAAACATGAAATATTGAACCATGAAGGATGTTGGACGGCTAGCCTTTTCAACAGGAAGTGATGTCAGGTGTCTTTGAAAGGGGTTGATGGGTTAGACAGGTTTGAGGGCCTAATAAAGCAGTCGATGTAAAGATTTGTCTACCAAAAGCTCCTTTAGTATTGTTTTTGCTGACACTGGTTAATTCCGAAGGAAATTAGTTTTTTGTTCTTGCTTCTGTGTTTATGAGTGTCATGTTGTTTGTTTGTGACACATGGTACATTTTATTTCTATATTTGATTTTGTATCAATGAAGAATTGTATCTTTATACATGATGGATACTTTAGCTCAAAATGAATTTGAATCCTCAAAATGACATGAAATTTCAAATGAAACTGTCGCAAATGTTCGCCTATTATCTTTAATGTTATGCACTTGTATGAATAATAATGAAAGGTATTTAGAAGGCTTCTTTTTGTGTAGCTTTCAAGCAAGTTTTGATTTCAGAACTAAACTTGCAATATGAATGACACCTTTTGTGCCAAGACAGAAAAAGAAAAATATCTTTTAAAGTAATGGCTTCAAATATATATATTTGCCTTAAATTTTCATACATTTAGACAGCTAATTAAACTTAAGCTGCTTTTTTGTCATTTTTCCAGAGACATATATCTATTTACCTGTCAGATAACAAGTGATTTTCTGCTCTTAAAGACCTGATTTGGAACACAATTTCATATTACACTGTACGATCTATATGTATATACTGTCCTGTTTAAAGTTTATTCTTCCACTACACAGTAAAAGTTGGTACTTGAACTTTTGTCATGTTACTCTTTTTTTTCTCTCTCTCTTTGTGTTTCTGAATTGAATATTAAATTACATCACTTTTGCACCCTAAGTTAATGTTGAAACTATGTTGTACAAAAAATCAATGGTAATGAAATTGAATCAACATTACTCTATGATTACATCACTGATGCTGAATCAATATTGAAATTAACAGAAACAATCAATGGTAATATTGTTGAATCAACGTTACACTATGATGTAAAATCTACATCACTGCTGTTGAATCAGCTCTGAAATTAACAAAAAACATTCATACAGGGTTGGAACAACTAGAGGGTGAATAAATGATGACATAATTTTCATGTCATAATAATGTCAGTCACTTTCTTAATAAACACAAGATGTTGTTTGTTATTATGTTTCAGTGGAAACAAGCTAAACTGAATGGAAATCAGTTACATTTCTCAAATTTAATACAGATTCAGGAATATGAATTATTACCTGATTAAGCAGTGATAAGATACAGGATATCATCAAGTCCCAGGTCAGGTGATTATGCTGTCGTCGACAACAACTCAGTGTATGATCAATGTCAGCATTATCAGGACGGTGCTTCTCTCTTTTTTTAATTGTCCATCTTCATCTGCCTTCACTCGCAATGTGCTCTGCATGCAAGCACTGACAGATACAAGACATGGGCTGTTTGCAGTGTAACATTCTTGCTCATGTTCATGTCTCCTGCACTTCAAGAAATCTGACGTTAGAACTTTATTCAGGAAATTCCTAATAAACTTTACTAAAACAAGATGCATCTTTTTAAGAATGTTGAAAGATAGATGCTTTATACAGTGAGTAACAACACAAATCAAACGCAAATACGCACGCAAAACAAAGGAACAGAGAAATAAGGCAGATGCACCATTATTTGAAACTGTGCTAGAGAAGTTATGTAAGTATGTCAGGTGCTTCAACAAACAAGAGGTCTGTATAGGATGCACCTGTTATCTCTCTAATGAGGAAGCATTAGCCTACTGAGAAGTGCACATGCAAAGACAAAATGAGTGTTTTCCAGTCAGTGGCCAATTTCAAAATCAATGTTTTTCAACCATTTTTCAACAGACTTGCTAAAATCATGAAGGCCGACCCCTACACCAAGCCCCCAGTGGATTAGAGCAAATCGGGTAAAGCGGTTGAAAATGTCCAGTGTGGTTTGAAAACGCCCCACTGATCGAGAAACACCTGCAGAGATACATGACTGAATGACCTTGTGCTCATCAATTACAAATCACTGTTAGATCTATGTCACTCTCTCTGCCAAAATTTCAATGCTGATCCAACAAACTTTAAACATTGAAATGGCAATCTCAACCAAAATGATGGTTTGGATCAAAACTCAACATTGTATCAATGTCACCATGTTATCTGGGACATGACAAAAATCAAATGTTGTATTTCTTAACAAGTTAATGCACTGTGAAATAACATAACAAATAATGATCAGCTATTTTTTATTCACTTTTTTTTTTTAACATGAACAAAGATGAACAAATACTGTAACACATGAAGGCGTATTGCTCATTGTTAGTGTGAAGAGACAAAAAACATTTTACGTTTATGACATACAAATAAAAGTAGGATATGTGTATATTTTAATGCAATTATAATTTGCAAGTAGTTAAAAATGACTATTTCCAGACTTGAATTTCCTCGACACACTGTCAAATGTTCAAGACATGATTTTGGCCTTGGTTTATGTCAGTTAATACATTAATTCATTTGAACAAATAAGACCTTATTGTGAGGTGTTACCAACAATGTATTAGAATAATGGTTATTGTCAGTATTAAGGAAATTGAAGCTCTTTTATATAATTAATCTACCGGTAATTATAGCTGATTTAGGAAGGGATGGGGGTGCGAGATAAGCTCTGATGATTCCACCGGATTGTTCGAGATAAGATTCTCAGACTCAGAGGCTTGACAACAGCGTCATCTGTTGGCTCCGTAAGGTATATAGGAAATATCAAGCAAATTGCCCAGCAAACACTTTATGTTGTGGCAGCGTCTCTGGCAACGTTCCATTTCTGCTATAGCAACTTCGCTGTCTAGGTAACAACGTAGAATTGTAAGACGCGACAGGGCTGTAGCAACGCTGTTGCTGAGAGACGACGTTCTGACAAAAAAAAGTATGCTAGAGTTTTGAGGTTAATTTTTAATTAGTCAGATGTTAGATTATTATATACTTTTTAAATATTGTTTACCCTTATTATTATTTAATGGGGCTATCAGTGAATTAGCCTAATTATAATCAAAACCTGCAAGTGTACACTTTGAAGAGTAAATGCAGAAGGTAGCCTACATACAGTATGTAGTCCAGTGGTTGTCAAGACACCATAAGCAATTGCCCTGAACGGTGGTTTAATGTCAACATTGTGACAATGCAGTAACAACCTTCACCACACAACGTAGTCATAGCAACCTTTGGGTCATGTTGTTAAAACTTTGTTAGAAGGTTGGGTAGCCTACGTTGTGGCAACGTTCTGTGTTTGCTAGGTGATTTCTGCAAACATAGGCTATATAGACCTTTTCACTACTTTGACATTAAAACAATTTTTTTTTAAAAAAAGACTTGGTTTGTTTAAATACTTTTGTAAATCTAATGTAAATAGGCCTAGTAGGCTATACATTTTTTAAACAGAATTACTGTAAGTAAATAAGACCAAACAATGTTTAAATACACAGATATTCATACATGTGAAATGTAACGTTACTATAAAATGCTTTTGTAATAGGCCTATTACTCTTCCAAAGTATTCAAATTATGCAAACAAAATTCCTTGTCAGTGACCTACATTCCTTGCCAGTTTGCTGTTGGTGATCAGCCATTAATTACTGTTATATAACGAAAACCTGGGGAACCACAGTCCACAACTAAACTGGCAAAAATGAAATTAACACTGTTTAATTCAGACGTTTTCCAATTCTAACCAACTGCAGCAAAGAACAGAGGACCTCTTATATAAGTTAGTTTTCATACTTTTAAATTGAATTATTAGCTAAAGGCAACACTGTTACTACTTGCAACTTCAAGACTTTTACTGAAATGGTTAAGTTACACGTTAACTGCTTGATTACTCACGGTTTGCATGTGCGAACTGATTTTATTGTGCTCGTGGAGACAAGATGCATGTATTATGTAAATGGTTAAAATTATGCAACTTTTGTTGCTAGGAGGGCAACTGGGGTCACTGGAAACCTCACAGATAGATGTTCTAAATTATAAATTAAACAAAGATTATGTGTTTTACAAAAAAAAAATTCAAATCAAAATTTTATGTTTATTTCAATGTGTTACTTGCCATTTCTTTAATTTCTTGTGAGATTTACTGTTGTATTAACTACATATCAGTGGTGATAGGGATTATTTTGCAGGGTTACACTTTACACCAGTTCTGAGTTTTTACAGATTATCACCACAATATGGGGCGTTAGGACCTGAACAGACCACAGGATGAGCACCCCTGCTGTTTTCACTAACAACACCTCTGTGTTGTGAAGAAAGGCATGTCCTATATTTATCAATTTGTGTGTTACACTCACCAGTGACAATGTGAAAGGTAACGATGACTAAGACATTTCATTTAATTCAATGAACTCTGTTCACTTGATTACACATGGTTAAATAAAACTAACAACAGTGAAAGTTTTGCACACAATTAAAGAGTTGTGAAATCTAACTATAATATTACACTACTGTTCGAAAGTTTGTGGTGGTAAGATTTTTTTAATGTTTTTAGAATACATCAAGGATGCATTTCTTTGATCAAGTAAAACAGTAAAAATTCTTAAATACAATTTAAACAAATTGTTTTTTATTTTAATTTATTTACATTTTTAATTTATTCCTGTGAGGGAAAAGCTGAACTTTTTGCTCCAGTTTTCATTCACAAGATCCTTCATAAATAATACGCTGATTTGGTGCTTAAGAAAAATATCTTATTATTATCAGTGTTAGTAAGTTACATTATAGTATCAGTTACATTATAACTGTTATGGTACTAAATTTTGTTTGTGGAAATTGACTTTTTTCAGGATACTTTTATAAATAGAACGTTCTAAATATGTTGTAATTTCCTTACTGATGTTTTAATTTCTTAAAAACGTAAACATTTGCAAAAAAACATTTGCGTGTTTCCAAAGGCTCACAAAGAACATAATCTACCACTTCAGCAGAAATATGCCAACCACACACAGTGTATTTATACCACACAGCCTCTCTCTAACAGTAACATTGTTTATTTTGCAGACATCTGGCTTTCACAATGTACACTTTCTTATTAAAGCACTCAGCCCATCGCTATTAACTGACACTGTTCTTTTAAAACCACTGCAGCATGAAAATATTCTGCCATGATTTTAGGATAAAGCAGTCAAGTCATGTTTTTGTTGTGGTGCTGTGTTTGCTCAAATGCCAAGAAAACATAAAGTTTTTGTATTATATGTAAAGTTTTGTTTCTGCTTCATTTGAACACTCAAACTTACAGACACTCCTTGCAAGGGGAGTCATTATTAGAAATGATACCACACTCTTCAAGGGTCAATAACACTGCATTAATATTTAATGTTTGCACTAGATCCAGTCACAGGACATTAATAATCTAGCTATAACCTGCTGAGCTAGATAGCATTTTAAGGCACTTGATGGGTTAATGTCGAACTCGTTTTTGCATTCCACGGAGCTCTTCAATTGTTTTTCTGTAAACAAGCGCCAGAGGTAAACACATCTTGCAGCTTTTCAGCAATTTCACTCATGAGCGCTACATTTTTAAGATGCTGTTTTAAATTAAGAAGTTAAACTTTCTAAATCCATCTTGTATTTTACCTTGCGTTCTCCTCTATCACTTTGGGCATTGAAGCGACACAACTGTCTACGCCGATAAGGTCAACTGGTAATGATGACAGTATGGCCAATGCATTATGTCCGGATTACATTCATACAGACACATCCATACTATAGAAGTGGCAAAGTACGTACGTATTCAAAATAAGTAGGCCTATGTGATTTTGGACACATCCAATCTCATTGCGAGCCCAGTGGAAAAAGGAAAGAAAAAAAAAAACACATCCAAGATTGTTGTGAATGATGGGAGAAACTAACCTATTCGAAACTCTGTATCAATTTAACAAATTGCTTTGGGAAATGATTCACTGTATTGTAACGCTCAAAACACCACTGGTGACACTTGCTTGTCAAATTTTATATCTCTGACTTATTCTGCTCAGAATTCTGAGATATACAGTCATGTGAAAAAGAAAATACACCCTATTGAATTCTGTGGTTTTACATATCACATATTTACATATAATAAAAAAAAAATCTGATCTTTGGCAGGTCTTAAAATTAGGCAAATACAACCTCAGATGAACAACAACACATGACATAGACTGAGTCATTATTAATTTTACAAAAACTAGGTCAAAATAGAGAAGCCATGTGTGAAAAACTAAGTACACCCTTACTGCGTCCATTAAAAGCAATCAAGCACTGCTAATCAAATAAACGTATAGAAGATTTGGCAGTTTGACGGTCTGGAGCATTCAGGTGTGTGTTAACACAATGCCAAGGAGGAAAGACATAAGCAATGATCTTAGAGAAGCAATTGTTGCTGCCCATCAATCTGGGAAGAGTTACTCTACAGTGAGGAAGATTATTCACAAGTGTAAAACATTCAAGACAGTTGCCAGTCTTCCCAGGAGTGGACGTCCCAGCAAATTCACTCAAATGTCAGACTGTGCAATGCAAAAAAACTCATTTCATACAAAAAAAATAAATCAAATCTGTCATAAATCTGTCTTATCTGCCATCTGTCCGATCAGATAAAGCTTGGCCAAAATTGAGTCATGCAACAGACACTGATCCCAAGAACACCAGCATACCTACACCAGAATGGCTGAAAAAGAAAAGAATCAAGGTGTTGCAATGGCCCAGTCAAAGTCCAGACCGAAATCTGATTGAAATTCCATGGTGGGATCTTAAGAGAGCCGTGCATAAGCACACAAACTTCAAGGAACTGAAGCAATGTTGTAAGATCAGGCCAAAATCCCTCCAGAATAATGTGACTGATAAAGTCATACAGAAATGATTACATCGTTACTAAGTTATTGCTGCTAAGTGGCTGTCACCATTGAGTTCTCTTTTGGCTTTATTTTGTTAAATAAATGACACAGTGTAATATGTAAAGTGTTGTTGTTCATATGTTGTTGTATTTACCTTATTTTAAGAACCAGATCATTTTTTTATTATGTCCTAATAGGCTACATAAAACCATATAGGGTGTCCTTCCTTTTTCACTGTAAACTCGCAATTGCTATAAAGTTCGAATTGAGATGTAGCTATATAAAAAATGTGAGATTTTATTGCAATTTGCTAGATAAAAAGTCCCAATTGCCATTTCTTTTTTATTGTTTCCGTCTTCCTTTGATACATTTGTGGTGTGACTCGTCCTGCAGGGAGCGCTGTAGAGTGACGTTATCAGGGCTGGTCCTCTGGTGATCTCGCTCACACTGCCTTATACATGCAGGAAAACAGAAGAACTCATAATACATGTACAGTGTAGAGCGGACAGTCTGACAGTCTTCGGCAAGGTAAGGCGCCTTTTTTAATATTTATGTGTATTGTTGAACGGTATAGTAAACTTTTACATATGGAGATTTTAAAGAATTTGATTAAATGTTATTTTACTTCCTCAATCAATTGGTAAATTCCGATGTCTGTTGCTTTTCAGTCGTGAGAGGAGCGGGTTCGGTTGTAATATTTTATTTAAACGTTATGACTTACTAGAGGTATAGAATTATTTCTGGGAAAAAGTTTTTATACCACTCAACATTACATTTTTAGAATGTCACACAAAACTGTTTGTGGCTTCTCTGCGTCCCATCCTAACCAATACGTGTTTATCAGTAGGACAGCAAGTTGCCCATGTAATTATATTCATATCGTGTTTACTGTTGTGTTGTTTAGTGTATATTTTAGGCTATGCTCAGTGATTATATGTCTGTGATTTTAAGTGCACCAACTAGTAGTTAAAACTTTATGACCGACCTTCTGTTCTGATATGGTTTGGTGATACTGTATTATATCAGAATGCCGTCAAACTCCCACCCTCGCATGCTGACTCATTGGTTTATCTCTCTTTATGCCCATCTCTATGCAAACCATTTCAAACACACTTTACTATGTGTGACAGAGTAATGCTTTATGATATATTTGCTTAAAGGTTTTGGACTGTGTAACCTATATGTAACTCAGGACCACAAAACCAGTCACATGGTCCAATTTTTTGAAATTGAGATTTATACATCATATCAGAGAAACATATTGATGTATGGTTTGTTAGGATAGGACAATATTTGCCCGAAATACAACTATTTGAAAATCTGGAATCTGAGGGTGGAAAAAAATCCAAACATTGAGAAAATTGCCTTTAAAGTTTTCCATTTATGTTAGCGATTGTGCTGCATTCACTCGCAAAAATAAATGTTTTATATTTAGTAGGACAGTAGGACATTTACAAAATATCTTAATGGAACATGATCTTTACTTAATATCCTAATGATTCTTGGCATAAAATCGATCATTTTGATTTGACCCATACAACGTATTGTTGGCTATTGCCACAAATAAACCTGTGCTAGTTGTGACTGGTTTTGTGGTCCAGGGTCACATATGTCCACATTTATTTAAAACAATCTGAATATTAAAAAAATCTGATTTCCTTAGCAAATTCTACAGGTTGTTGTCCAGAGCACCAACATTTACGGATAATTTCACATTAAAAGATAACAGCCTAAGATGACTCATTTCAACTTAGAAATTAGACCAATTTGACTAGTATTATCTAAGTTTATGTGCTTTGCTGACTCACAGTCCTGTTCTGTGAGATAATGTCTTGGCACAAATGATTCACAGTGGCTCTTGGGGGCAAGATGAGGTCATTTCCCCTCGATCAAAAGCATAAATGAGATCGTTGACAATCTCACCTGTGGATTTTTGTATTTGAGCTTCTCTCTATGCCTTCTACATGCCTTGATGCATGGCATGTAGCTTTTCAGAATAAGATGCATGTGTGTGTGAAATCTAGCGGTCATCTTTATGTCAATACAAATTCACATGCAAGGAGAATATGTCTCTATTTATATATAAATATGTCACATATGTGGAGATTTGGCAGGTCTTTGTCAAAGGCAAGTGGCCAAAACATGTTGCCAATCTTATAACGAACAAATCTTTTTTTTTTTTTTTTTTACATGCATTTGCTTGCATTTGTATGGTTTGAGGTAATATTCAGTGAAGTACAGCTTGTGGCATTTAATAGAATGATTCAGAATATATAGTTCACAAAAAAATTGCTCACCTTCATGATGTTCCAAATCTTTGTGATTGATTCTTCTTGAAAATATTGGAGTATTATAGTACAAAAAAGAGATTTCTAGAGTATAACCGTGGCGATTTTGATTTGCATTTTTGTAGCACCATTCTGATACTCTAAACCTTTGATACTTTGGAAATATGTAAATATAAAAAGGAATTTGCAACACAAGACCTTAGTGCATACTTGTCAGCCACAGGCATTGACAGAAAGCTGCAAGGAAATTGAACAAAATCATTTGCGTTTCCACTTAAATGATCAACTTTTGTTGTTTTTGGATCAGTGTCAATACATGAACAGGTCTGTCATTACCAGCAATAAAGTTGTGCAACAACAACAGCAATACATCAACAGTCCAATTTAACAAAGACTGAACAATTTTTCCATATAAGAAGGCTTAACAAGATTTCATGAGAAGAGGTTTCATATCAACATGAGCAGAAGTACAAATGTAATCAGGCTGACTGTATTTCCACTTGTTTGCAGACGGCTGCTATTGGAAGTCCACTGAGATCAGCAGATATTCCTGTTTTTTACTGTATCGATGAATGTGCACTCGACAGCTTCTGCAAACTTCTGTTCCGCACCTGAAGGGTGTATGGATATGTGCGCGTGTGTCTACATGTTTGAAATCTAATAGTTTAACTTGTCAAACCTTTAATTATACCAACCACTTCTGAATGATTTATTTAGGGCTGCCACTAATACATGACTTAACGTTAGTCAACTAGAAGAGGCTTAGTCAACCAAATTTTAATTAGTCGTTTAGTTTCTAATGTTAGCCTCTTTACATGGCCACTCTCACTAACCTAGATAAATGTGCGCTATTATTTGCCGCATGTTCAAGTGCAAAATATCTTCAAATACGGCGTCATTTTTGGTCATACAGATAAGAGTAATACATCATACTTTCAACAATCAAACTTTTGCTTTTATAAAATAAAGAAAACAAACAAGATGCGTTTTCTTCGTCTCGGTCTCTGTGAACTTCTTTGACAAAGCGTCACAAAAAAATGTGCTGTTAGCCGACTATTCCCTTAAATAAATGACTTTCAGTCGACTAGAAAAATCTTTAGTCGGGGCAGCCCTACATTTATGTTTATCTTTATACAATTGGGTTCCAAAGGTAGTGTTCTATATATTTAGCGTTTTTTTTAAATAAATAAAAAAATCCCTTGTCCATGTTTTCATGTCTTTTATTTTGTATAATATTATCAGTCATGTTTCTGGTTTGTCATGTGATTTCCCTGACCCCTTCAAGTGGCTTGTTTTCATTGGTTCTTTGTTCCTTGTGCCACTTTTTGATTGGTTCATTGTTTTATTAGGTTCAGGTGTTTCTTGTTGCTCATTAGTCTTTGTGTATAAATAGCCCTCATGTTTTATTGTTCCTTTGTCTAGCTTTGTTCCATGTTACTGCTGTTGGTGAGTTTAAGGGGCTGTTTACACGACACCGTTTTCAGCTAAAAACGTATAACTTGTTATTCTTTTTGGCCGTTCATTTACACGACAATGGCGTTTTGGGTGCCTGAAAATGCAAAGTTTTGAAAACGGGTTTCAAAGTGCAAATTTGCAAAGTGCAAAGTCTCCTTGTAAACAACAAAAATGCGAATATCTGAAGACGATGATCATGCACATGCGTATTACATGTTCAGTCTATAGTGTTTCATCACCATCTAATGGCCTGGCAGCAGAATACAGCGTTTTTAGTTAGTTATCATCTCCGCATAGTATTTCTTTACAAAGTGACATCGCCAACTACTGGCCTGGAAGAATGATGTAGCATTTTTAGTCGCTTTCAGATTCGTGTGACCTGGGATCATTTTGACAATGTCGTCTGTACGTGAAAAATGCAAAGGAAAACTTTTCAGTTTTTAGTACATAATATTTGTGTAAACGTACCCTTTAATTTAGATTCCCAGATTTTTAGTGTGCTCTGACTTTTTGGATTTTTTTTTAGTACCATCAATCTGTTTCTAGTCTGTTAACTGTTAATTCTATCACGCAGATGTGCCAGACATGCATGTACAAAAATGAACAGCAAATGCATGTACACTTCTAGCAAATTCCTCATGATCAGAACTTGAAACAACACAAGACCGAATTATCTTCTGCATGCAAAGATCGAATTGAAAAGTCTAAAAAATGAGAAGCATCTCCTCTTAGATCTTTTGAGTTCTTTGCAGTGGTCATAATTATATTTCTGACAGGCTCACACTATACTCTTTCTTGATCTTGTGTTCAGAACAGTTAGTTCTTTTATCACTTAAAGCGTCCATGCATTTACAGTAAACAAGTTCCAGGCACTTAGGTAGTTATAACCTATAGCCTGGCCATAACATGTCCATGTTTTTGGTCTATCAGGTTTTCCAAAGCAAACTGCAAGTGCTTTCTCCCACATTTTTCTTCTCCATGTCCTGGCGTAGGTAATGGGACACCTCCGGACTGATTTAATGCTGTGAAGTCTATCGTACAGGCTGTGGAATGAAGCCTGGAGGTTGGATTCAGTACAAAGAGTCTCTTTTGAAAGTTCATTCTTTTTTCTTCAGCATTTGGAATGGTTATTCTGTGATTTAAATGAGCTGTTAGTGAATGTAGACGATAAGGGTAGAAGCTGGGCAATTCCGCATTGCAGCAATTTCTGGTCAAATACCTGAAACTGCTTATATGAAAATAGGAGCCTGCCTGTTGTGTCTCAATGTATAGATCATTCATTAAAGGACATCAATTTAATGGGGCCAAGAAAAAAAACATTAGGCTACAAACAATTAAGGTAATTACGTCGGCAAATGCAAAGTGCTGCATGACCGATGGACGAGTTAATGTGAAGGGTGTGAGAGCTCAACAAGAGAACATTAAGTCTTGATTGTGAAGTTCATAGGGTGTGGCAGCGCTCCTTACTATTTTTTTTTTTCTATGAAATGCACTCTTTTCTGTTGATTGTCAGGCTGCATGTTTTTCTGTCACATTAGTGTTCTATTTCTAAATTGCTGGGCAGTGTGTGTCAGTTTGCAGATTCCCCCCCGAGGCTGTTGTTCTTTCTCTCATCTTGCGCATGTCCCCTTCGTTCTGCCAGCAAAGATAACATCACAGGGCTGATGGTTTTCAGCTCAATATGCACATGTGTGCTTCAACGTGTGTGTGTGTACACATAGAATTATTGAAGATGGGCTGGTTTTCATATCATAGAAATGAAAGTCCTTGAAAATCAAGGCAGGTGACTCGAAAATAAATCATGATTCATGATAAGAACGATAAACTGCAAAACTTACAAGTGGCTAGTGTTGTGTAGACTATTAAACTGCATGGGAGAAAAGTAAAAGAAAATCACTTATTTCTAATAAATGTAAAAATAAACCACAAACATTTAGTTTACCCCCCCCCCCCCCCAAAAAAAAGCAAACGCATCTTGTAACTTGTAAGGTTTGAATGTCCAATCTTTCACTTACAAGCCCATGTCTTCAACAGGTTTTGTTTTCTACACACACATTTAATTTAAATTGTTTTATTTATGTGGTGTATATAGTAAAGAAGTGCAGCAGGCAACTTGACACATTTATGTCATTTGTTATATATATATATATATATATACTTTTTTTTTTTTTTTTTTTTTTTTTTTTTTTTTTTTTATACAATAAAATAGTTTAAAAAAAAGTTTATTATAAATAATTGGTAATGCTTTTGAAAGATGTCTCTTATGCTTACCAAGACTGCATGTATAAAATAATAAAAATCCAGTAAAAACAGCGTGAAACGTTATTAAATTTAAAATAACTCGTTCTATTTGAATATTTTTTTTTAAATGTTGTTTATTCTATAATGCAAAGCTGAATTTTCAGTGTCATAAGTCCAGTCTTCGGTGTAACATGATCCTCCAAATCATTCTAATGTCCTTCAGAAATCCTTTCAATATTCTGAATTTATGCTCAAGAATCATTTATTTTTATCAATGTTAAAAACAGTTGTGCTGATTAATATTTTTTTTGGAAACTGATATGTTTTTCATATGATATTCTTTGATTCAAAAGAACAGCATTTATTTAAAGTACAAATCTTTTATAACATAATTGTCTAAATCACTTGATCAATTCAGTGCATCCTTGAATATAAGTATTAATTTATTAAAAAAAACTATACATTATTTTTCAAAAGAAGTATAATATCACAACATAACAGCATTTTCATTAAAAGAAACTTAAAGAAACATTTTAGCTAGTTCTATCAGATATGGCTTTGATTAACCTGACCAGCAGATAATTTACTTTGTCCTGTAGTGTGTTATTGCATTCATGTTGTGTGTTTAACGCGTGGGGTATTTCACACACAGCAGTGGCACATAGACGCTAATCCACAAACTGTGTTCTTATCTCTTTAAGACCCATTACCATTAAACACAGAGGCAGCTCATACTAACCTAGTAAAGCCATTATAATTGACTTCCATACAAGGCTCACCATCTGTTTACACAGACGCTCTCCACCGTGCCTCCGCCCTTCACTGGCATCTGGTGTAACTGGCAGTGGAGTGAATCAGCAGTCTGTGCGAGTGATCTCACTCTTATCCAGTGTCTCTTTCTGCTGTCTGTGGTCCGATCCCAGAGGATCAAAACCTTTTCTCCTCCTGTTCTCCTGCATGGACATGTTGACATCTCGGTTAGGTGCAATCACTTCCTCTGAAATGGATGTTACACGGTTGTCTGCAGGAACAAGTTGATTTATAGTAAACCACAGGTTGAATACTTTAATAGAACTTTGTTTGCGATTATAAATGGTTTGTCATGACTTATAAATGGGTTTTGTCATTTTGAAAGGGAAACCAGTTTGTCATGTCACCTTTATTTTTTTAGTGCTTTATTACAATACAGATTGTGTCAAAGCAGATTCACAGTGATGCATACTGCATCTAATATTCAATGTTGTGTTCTCATCCGATAGTGTCAGTGCAGCCAAACCAAACCAATAATATTACTGAATATAAAGTGTCTTTTAAACCAACCCAAGCCAACCCAACTAAGCAATTGTACTGAGAATTGCAAAAATGACGACAACCACTTCAAGCACTGATTGTTTGGGTGAGCCATTGCCGCTGTGTCGGACTGGTTTGAATGGTCTGATAAATTCATCAACATTTTAATAGCAACACAGAGTCATTGTGTTTACACTTTTTCCACCTTTTTCCACTTTTCCAGGGAGATCCACCTACTTATAGTGTACTTATACTTGTCTCCACATATTAAGCTAGGATATCAGAAAGCGATTTATCACGGAAAACATTACGTCATCTTTAAATCTCTAGATTAACTCCTGAATTATGTAATGTAATTGTTTTTTTTTATTCTTTTTTTTTTAGCTTTCACTTCTCCATCTTTCATTCACATATAGCTTTAAAGAAGGGTTTTGATTTGTCATAGAAATAAAAGTATACATACAGTATGTTCACATTATGGGCATTAAATGGTACTGTTTTCTGTGGAAACTACATAATTATAATTGGGCTTTTATTGTGTCTAATTGCCAGTTTGTTCCAGTGTCTATTGGAAATTTGTCTCCCTCCTAGTCTCGTTTTCTCCAATTATCTATCCTGCACACCTTATGTAATTCTTGTCTCTTTTTGTATCCACTTAGAAAGATTGCAAGCGTCACTGGCACTGCACAACTACATCCAGAAATTGATCGCCAAGACTTCTTAGAAAATCTTACAGGTACCCACATTTCCTCCCATATTAAGGTAAATATATGTCAAGAACCATGCTCTGTAATTGTGTGTTGCTTTAACTATAGGCCACTTTATATCCCTATTAAAAAGAGATTAAAGGGATAGTTCACCCTCTGTTCCAAACCTGCATGAATTTATTTCTTCTGCTGAACACCATTGTCTCCAGTCACAGACCTTCAAACTTAAACTATGTAAATCCACCTAAAAAAATATTACATTTTTGAAACTAAGATTGAAATAATCTTAAAACATTTCAGTAGTCCATAGTACTTTTTTTAAAAAAAGGAATTGATTATTTTATTCATCAAGGTTGCGTTAAATTGATGAATAAATGATGAATAAATGCTGTTCTTTTGAACTTTTAATAAAAAAATCCTGAAGATGACAAATTAAGATGACAATGACAAATCAAGGTAAATATCATCAGTAAACACAATACTTTTATTGTGCATCATTTCCAATAAATATATTTTTTATTATGCAAAATGTATCATATTATAATACAACATAATTGTTTGACTTTAGGATACATTACATACTAAATATGCAGTGTTTCCCCTAGATTTTGTTTCAGCAGCGGTGCTGTTACGTGCCGGAGGTTGTTGCCAAGCCGCGGTGGGCGGGGCGAGGCGGGGGTGTTTGTGGTTTGCACCTCCGGGACCTTTTTTTTTTTTTCTTTTACAATAACCCCTTCAACCATGACTTCTTGCAAGATTATTGCAGCACCTTGAACTGGTCACAAACAGAAAACTAAATTGTTAATTAATGTTAATTTTCAGCTACAGGGTAGAAATTGATAAGGGAAAAATTAAACGTCACAACCCAGAAAAAGTATTTCAAAATGTATTTTATTTTTTCTTTCTTAATGGCAAAGGCCACACCCAATCTGTGAGTACTTAATTTTTCTGGGCTGATCTCTAAGGCTCTTTGGTAATTGAATGCTATTGTTGGGGGCCATTAATGCTGACACGCATGCATGTGGCCAAATGCTGTCCCTTGTAGCCTATTCCTCAGGTCTGTCTTCACCTAGAAATAAAAAAAACAGTAGCCTAATATTGTGAAATATTAATTACATTATTTTTTTTTATTAATCAAAGAATCTTAAAAAAAGAGCATCACATATCATCATATTAATGATATCTGAAGGTTCGTGTGACACTGAAGCCCCGACAACCCCTTCTCTCTGCACGAGCCTGCCAACCTCAGCTCTTCCATTGTCCTCATCTGCCTTTCTCTTCACCAACCAGTTTAGTAGACTCATCTGAAAAATTAAATAAGATTTAACTATCAGGATTATGAGCAGTAGGTGATACTTCCTCGTCCTCATAGAAGAGTTCGTACCGCTTTCTCCTTTCCACAAGCGCTCGCTCTCTCGTCGTGGAGTCTCTCGTTGCTATGCAACCTTGAACAGAGGCGCGCTTGGAAAAACGAGCGCGCCGCCGCGTCACTTCTATTATGAGCGCGCATGCCGCATTTGAAATATCGAACGGCCCCTTATGGCAACGCAACATTAGCCTAATCGAAAATATTTCCATATGTGGCTATTTCCTCCGTTCTTGTCAACAAGTGGATTCAGAGCCACCGCGTTAGCTGAATACATATAGGGGAAACATTGATATGATATTATCCTTAGCAAAAGAAATGTTTCACAATGTTCCATAGTCATTTCCATCAAAGAATGCATAATGGAAGAAATAATGTCAAAAGTGCACGTGCACAAAGAAACACCAAATTATACACCTACTCAAACATCCTTCAAAACCCTGCCAGACTCCCTGGGTTTAGAAAGCAAGTCTCTGCACAAAGTGACAACTTAGAAACTAATGTGCTGATGTCTTTGTTTGCTGTTCCAGCTATTGCAATTGAAGTATCAAATAATTCACACTGAACACAATACGGAGCAGAGGATTAGCTGTTGGCAAGAAGCATAAAGGTGTCAAGATGTTGACCGATGATGTTTCACAGGTGCAAGAGGTCAGTATTGTCACCGCCCACTCATTAACTATGAAAAATGAGGATGTGTTCATAATCTCTGCTTATCTTCAGGTGAGATACTGCCTGAAGTCTCTGAGGGAGCAAATGGCAGCCAGACAAAACAATAACAACAATAAGGTACAATAGTGACATTTTTACATGTTCTGAAGGATCTCACAAAATATGTATATATATACACACTATATTAGATATTTCGAGTTGGTATCCATTATTTCCTCAGGTGCTACCCTGTGTATTGCTGGTGTTTTTTCCCATCGGCTTTGAAATGCTCTGCAGATTTCATCAAATTACTTCGCTAAGTGGTCTCATTTGTAAAATAATCTGTTTTGTGCCCTAGATTCCATCTAATGGCTTTAAAGTCGACGTGCTTGTTAGCAAAGCCAATGGCTCCAATGGGTTTTTGAATGGATCTCATTCTAAAAGTCAGGTAAACTATTTATCATGTACAAAGATTATTCATTTGCACCATTATAAATACACACCTATACAGCAAGAATGTATAGGCTACTAATAAAAGCAAACAAACAGAGACACTCCCATATAGTGGACTGAATGTTTTCTTTCTCTTTCTGTGTGTATCACATTTCAGTTGTTTTGGACAGAATTGAATGCTGTATTGTGGGTAAAAAAATTGCCCATTTCCTCCATTAAGGGTATTTATCCTTCAGTCTCGAATACCTAAACTTTTTGAACTAAATTGAATAATATCCCTGTTTGAAAATGGATGGAAAATGGGATTCCTGTTCTCCTTTGCGGACTCTCAAATAATAACTTAAATGGACACACAGACACAAAGTAACAGATACAATTCAGCCCTTTTAATGAGGATATGTGATGATAATGATGTCGTTCATGGATAAATACTTTGGCCAAATAAACCAAAATCATTACCACATCTTGGTTCATAATTGTTTTCATGTTGATGTGCTGTGAAGGTCTGAGATTTGGGAGCGTACACACATGAACTTTTTGCTTCTGCCTGTGAAAAGTCACACCCTTGACATGATGCCTTTGGGAGCAGCAATTGGCAAACTTGTGGCTGCTCAGTAAACAACCTTTCATTCTGCCTTTACTACACACCTACAACGCCTCCCATGCACAGACTACATTTTTTCCTGATTTTGTTTAATAATAATATTTATGATGATAATATTATTATCCTAAAATATATAATATTAATGCTTATTATTATTATGAATAGTTTTCTCTACAAGGTAGAGAAAGAATTAAAAGAATATATTAAGTAAAAAGAACATTCTAAAAGAATATCCTATGTAAGTTATAATATCTACACACCATGTGCTTAGAGGATATTTTTACTTATTTTATTTAAAGAGGTTTTTTTATTATTGCTTTTTTTTAAATTCCATCTTTCTTTAGTGTGTTATGTTGCTGATTGAGCATGAAAAAGGTCAGCAAAGTTACAAAGTATACATCAGTAAGCACTGTATCTAAACTCCCTGAAACGCCTTGATCGCAGTCTTCAGTTTTCTTCCAGGAACGTACACTTCATAATATTCCCCATTTGCAACGCACATTTTGTAAAATGCAGTAAACTCAAGAATCTGATATTCTCTTTAACCTTTATTTAAACAACAAAATATTTCCAATGTTTTCACTGAACAACTTCATTGTATTTTGTAAATATAACCAAATTTGGATTTTTGATGGCTGCAACACACTCCAAAAAAGTTGGGACAGAGGGATGTCCCAATCACATCACATTTCCTTTTACTCATATGGTAATTGAGGATACCAATTACTGCATTTTTTTCAAGTGGAATTTTTGCCCAATCTCACCTGATACAAGACAAATCTGCTCAACAGTCTGCCGTAATCGTTGTCTGATTCTCCTTTTTATGATGGGTCTTAAATCAGCAATAGGAAACCGATCTGGACAGCAGTAGCAAAACTCTGCTGTAGCAAGTGCAGAATGAGGCCTGGCGTTGTCTTGTCCTAATAACCAATGGACTTCCCAGGAAAGATGGCAGTATACATATCTTTACAATCCTAATATATGTCTCCACGTCAATGGTACCTTTACTCATACAGCCAAGGCATACTCAAAAAAAACGGGTTGAGGCCTGGTTGAGTTGTGTTCGTAGAGTGTTGAAACTTCTCAAAGCATTTGACCAATCACAACATATGTGTCCAGCTGACCAATCAGAGCACATTGCGCTTTTTGAAGGGTTGGGTCAGAGTCCACCTTGTCTAGTCCATGTCCTTAACCAATTGAGTTTGACTGGGAGATGTTTATTAATGTCTTATCTTAATTTTGTTGTTTCTTATTGTCCGAGTCGGTGTCAAGTAAGTCCACCCGAGTGCGTCGTGCGTCCGAGTTTATATAATTGCAGTCCTAGTCCAAGTACCCCAACTCTAGAATAGACACCGGAACTAAACAGAAGGTGCGTCCCAATTCGCATACGTGTGCACTATTCTATGACGTTTTGTAGTGTAAATAGTGCGAGTAGTGTGTTCACACTGAAAATAGAAAAAGTGCACTTTAAATACTCGGATGATGCTCTTAATTAACCGAAAAAAAACAAGCGTGGAATGTTGGACACTTCATGCACTCAACTGTGGCAGATTTAATTACATAGCAGAAGAGGAGGGGCATCTGATGCCGATGTTAAATGACAAAATAACCTTATAAAATTCACATGGTTGAGTAGATAGTGTATACGTGTATAAGACAGACTGGGAAGAGAGGTGCTGCAATAATGTAATATATATATATATATATATAATATATATATATATATATATATATATAATTTTTATTTTTTTCAAGCATGAAAACCTATTCTAGTAGACCCCCAAAAAACTACATCAAGACTTTGTAAAAGGACATCTTACACTATTTATTATTATTATTATCTTAATATATTAAGCATATAAATATTATACCAAATATGAAACTAAGTTTAGCTGCAAATGATGCTACACTTTTTTTTATTATATACTATTGGACTAATTGATCACCATATTTATATATTATGGAATTCATTTTTTTTAAGGTATTACAAAATTCAAAAATACAAAATACATATTACCATGCTTTATCCCTAGTATATTTTACTGTAATAGCATGGTGCTTTTTTTAAAGGTTGACAATACAAAAATTAATATATTAAATATATGAGCAATTTTAACATGATTTCTTATGTTTGCACAGGGTCAGGAGGATGATAAAAACTGCATAGCCTTAAAAGAAGTCACCAAACATATGTACACTCGTCTGCAAGAGATGGAGAAGAGACATGAGGAGGAGAAAGAGAGACTACAGGTCAGAAATATAATAAAAAAAATGCCAGAAAATGTATGTAACGGTGATTGAGCATGAAAAAGGTCTGCAGTTACAAAGCACTTTTTGGCTTTCCTAAACTAAGCACCTTATTTTTTTTAAACCTACATTAGGCAGAAAACATTGAATATCAGCGGCGGTTTCTAGAGGATCATAACTCTCACATGCAGAAAGCAGAAACCAAGGCAGAGGAACAGAGCAAAAAGGTGGAAGAGATGCAGGAGCGTATTGGCGGTTTGGAGCTGGAAAATGTCAAACTACGAGAAAAATTGGCTGCTAGTGAGGCTGAACTCGAGAAACTGCGAGAACTAAAGAAAATGGATAGTGAGGACAGGTGAGCCCTTTTTTTGGTGACCCAAATGGCTGCTGTTCTTCTATACATAATGCATTGTTCTCATGTTTCCTTGGCTACGTTAAATATTTTCCACCTGCAATTTAGTAAGCAATAAATTAGCCTAATTAGAACTCTATTGGTTGCATTGTGCTGCCATAGAAACCATCCTTCAATGTCACACCTCTCACATGGAATTTGCCATGACTTATTCTTGTGCGTTGAAAGTAGACTCACCCTCTGTGTTGCTAATGCAGTTATTTCTTTGTTACACACATGTGTTACTAAAAGTGTCATTGTGAGTGTGTACATATAAAACATACAGGTTTTCTGCACTGCAGGTCTGAACAACTGAAAAAGGAGCTGGCAACTCTGAAGGATAAAAACCATAACTTAGATGACATGCTCAAAAGTCAACAAAGGAAAATCAGAAACATGATCGAACAGGTAATAATTCCGGTGCATAGGATATTTGGAGAAACACCCAATCACAGACAGAGACAAATCATTCAATGGCATTTGCAAACCATTTTATTTATGTAATCTGATGTATTTTGAAGTGAAACGGGATATTCAATGAAAGAACATTTTGGGGGAGGACTGGAATTTTATATCAGGGTTTTTGTGGGTCTTAAAAAGTCTTAATTCACCCTACACAAATTAAGGCCTTAAAAAGTTCTTAAATCAGAGAAGAAAGTCTTAAATTCATAAAGTCATGGAATGAAATGTTGCATGCACTGCAAAAAAACTTTGTCCTGTTTTCCAATACAAATATCTTAACATCTTTGATTCACTTAATTTTGTTAAAATATGTTGCTAAAATATTTTGCATCTCAAGTAAATGTTTATGATTAAAACAAGGACAATTATCTGTCAATGAGTTATGAAAAATTCCCTTTTGAATTAAGTCGATTTTTATGAGCCCATTGGCAGATATTTGTATTGACATTCAAATGTAAATATAGTCTTTAAAAAGGTTTATGATTAAACCAAGTACAAATATTTGCCAATGGGCTCAGAAAAATCAACTTAATTCAAAGCATAACTCAATGACAGATATTTGTTCTTGTTTTAATCATAAACACACTTCATTTTGTTATATCATTATATGATATTTTTCAGGACTATATTTACATTTGCATCTCAAGTTAATGTATCTTGATTTAAGAATCTTTAGACCACTGCACTGGAAAACAAGACTAAAACTCTGAGTAAGAACCACTTTTTGTATTATGATAAAAGTACAGTAAGAGATTCAAGGTGCTTTTTATTTGTAAAAAAAAAAAAAAAAAAAAGTAATGGATATAAGTTGTATTTTCAAACTCTAAAGTGTTGTTTCTCCCCATAGACATTTAGATTTAGAGAACACATTGTCGTATTTTCCCTCCAATTTATTCCTTAAATTTTCTTTAATTTGTCTTAATGTCTTAAATTTACCTTCATAAAACCTGCAGAAACCCTGTGTATATATATATATATATATACACACACACACACACACACACACACACAGGGTTTATAAAATACTGTGTGTGTGTAGTCATATTGACTTTTAAAGAAAAAGGAAGAAGAGAGGACAAGAGAAAAAAATAAGAAGATCCTTTTTTGGTGATCCAAACAGGTTGTGTTTTATAGTGTTTGCTCAGAGATCAGAAGTGAAACTCAACCTCAGTCATAAATAAAAGATGCCGTCATATCCCTGCTGATCAGCCTCGGTGCACTTTAGATCTCATTTTACGCATGGTAGCTTCGCCCATTAACAATGAAACAAAAGCAAGAAAAGCATTATGCTTCATAAATCCAGCTCCACTTAATGTCTTTAGATTCTGCAAATTTTATTTCAATAATGACTCCTGATTAACATATTATATCCTTGAATACATTTAAAATCAGTTTGAGCATGATTAGTGCTTGCATTAATTTATTTGTATGTCCATACTGTACATGTTAACAGGTGCAAAATTCACGAACCGTAATGGAGCAAAGAGACCGACTGATCGCCGACCTTAAAGAGAGGGTGTCTTTCCTTGAAGCTGAGGTCAGTGTCTGTGTTCTTTCAAAAAACCTCTTGATTTTTCCCCCTGCCTTTCACTGCGTGACTGTAACATCAAATGTGACCTACAGAACCGAGAGATGCATGACCGGATGGAGTTTTATACGGGCAGTCAAGTGCCTAAACCATACAACTCAGACATGGGGTCCAAGGTTGTCTACAGGTATTTCTTTCTTATAATGTACAAATGTAAAGAAAAAAAAAAAGTGTGTGTGTGTGTGTGTATGTGTGTGTGTAAAGTAGATTGAATCAAAGTAAAGCAATTGGAAATGGGAGGGAAATCTCATTATAAAATAAACGTTTTCTATAATACACATTGGCCACAAATAATGGCACCCTTTTATTCCCAACTTTTTGCAACCTCATTTGCCAAGATAACAGCTCTGAGTTTTCTTCTAAAATGCCTGATGAGTAAAATGCCAGAACCTTACTTTCATGCTCAGTGACCCATTTTTGAGTGGATTTTGATGTTTGTTTTGAATCATTGTCCTGATAGAAGACCCAACCAGGGCCCATTATATCATTTCTGCAGCTCTGATCCTTGGAAAGTCTTAGGCCATTCAAACTATCCTTCTCGCCATGCATTAAGACAATATAGACACACGTCCTCTTCCAGGCAGAGTCGTAACATTTCCTGATGATTGGAACTTCTCAATTATCGGCCTGAAACAGGAAGTCATGTCTGGGTAATTTCATCTTTCTAGTCACCCTGGTGTGGAAAAAACTGTAAATGAATATATCTTAAATATATTTTACTCATGAGAATTTCTAGGAGTACCAATTATTGTGGCAAACGTGTAATAGAAAAAAAACCCCCGATATATTTAAAAATGTGATCCCCCCCCACCCCCCCCAAAAGATTTCTTAGTTTTACTTCAATGAAATGTTCGTTTTTTTTGTTGTTGATGTTTTTTTTAATGAAAGATTAAAAGGATAAACAATGCAGGTTTATTTTCAGTCTTCTTTTATCATATTTACCAAGGATGCCAATAATTCTGACTACGACTGTATATATTCAAAAAAGTATTTACCATTTTGTATTATAGCAAACCTCTGACGCCAACAAGCCCAGGAAACAGGTCACTGCCATTCATCAAAGTGGTCGAGATCAAGTCTTAAACAAAATGAGGAAAAGATGAAGATCACTGATGGAAGAGAGTGAGACTGAGAGAGAGACACATTGTGGAAATAGCAACAAGCGTTCCTTCTCTCCAAACATTTACGCAACATCCATCACTTTAGCACATATTTTGTAAATAATACACTACTTTGTATATAGGACAGTTCTGTCTCGCTTTGACTGTCACATGTTTATTGGATTTGTAGATCATTTTCATGCCTCAAGCAACTTTATTAATTGTAGTAGATCTTAAAAGTAGTGAAATTCATATTTCTTAATGATCTGCCACTGTGTCTGATTCATTGTTACAATTTGATAATGCTGCCATTGTATAAATATTGTTTCTAACAGCCAATTTGAGTAACCTGATGAAGCCAAAATGTATCCCATATCTAATAAAACACAAACAATATTTATGTGCTACTTATGTAACTGTGTATGTACATACTATATACTGATATACAGTTCTGAATTGAACTACCTTGCATAGTCTTTTCCCATTGGGAACTGAAATTGCATTGTGTTCTGAAGAACTTTTTTTTTGTTACTGTATTCAGTGCTAGTCTTCCATCCATCTCTCATTAAATGTGAAAAATTGTTACTGTAGATGGAATTGTTGTACTATGCACATTTCTCTGGTATTGTATTTAGCTGGTACATGTATTTATCTTAAGGGCTAATAAATAAAATGTATTTAAGACTGCTTGCAATACGTGTAAGACTATGTATGTTACTTTTTTTTACTCTAATAAAAGTGTAGAGACATTTTGTTTTGTAGGCTACTTTAAGAAATGTTGTATATTGTAAATGGAAATTCATTTTTAAAACATACAGTGACATTCCTTCATCCACTGGTAGTAATTAGTAACTGTATTAATATTGTTGTTGGCTGAAACTACTGAAGCAGCCCTGGGTGGATGTCTGTGCTTACTTTTCTGGAGCTCGTAAACATTCAGCGCGGACCACTAGGGACATCTACTGATGGGACTGTGAACTACTGTTAAACTGAAATAAATGTCACTGTCTTTCAAATGAAATACGAAATGAAGATAAAAAAACAAAGCTCATTAACCCTGTAACGCCACTATAAATACAAAGTTTTAAGATCTAATCTCTGTAGTTTTATTTGAGGGGGTCAATAATGCATTACAATGATGGCTGAGAGATGTACAACTAAACATTTTAGATGTACAACAAACACTTTCATGTATACAAAGACTTTGTTGCATGGGTATATAGTTTTAGGGCACATTCTACAGTAGGCTACCGTTTGACATTCCATTTTAAAAAGCATTAGTTAGTAAACCATGTATCTAAATGTAACCTAGTGTTACAAGTATAGCTAGTTTTAAACACATTATGGCCTGGTTTCACAGACAGGGCTTAGATTAAGCCAATATAAAGCCTTAGTTAAATTAAGACATTTAAGTAGCTTTTATAACAATGGTACGGACATATAAACTTCTTCAGGTTAAAACAGTTGGGACTATGCCAAAGCCTTGTCTGTGAAACTGGGGGACAAATGTTTGTAAGTAAATGGTGACAAACTAGTTAACCTACTGACCTACAGTTAAATTTGCAACCCTGTACCATTTTAATTTTAAACAATTGTCTATTTAATGTATTGTTTATTAAATAAATAAATAATGTCCAATGTCTATTGTAGGCTATAACTTATTCATGAAATTTGTATGCCATTGGCCTACATGTATTTGTGATATAGAGTCAAAGACACATAATAAGATAACCAACATAAACTAAAGGGTAATAAGTAACATCTTACATAATTGTGTTTAAGTTGTTATATATGCATTCGTACGTAGTCGTCACGTGGTTGGGCTCTGCGAGTGAAGCCGCAGTGGCTGTGATAAACCACGTGACGCGGTGATCCGGGTGTCAGTTTGGAAGAGAAACAGGTAAATTTTGAGTCTTTTGCTTATTGTCTGCGCGAGTCGGTTCGGCCTTGTTGTCGGCATTGGGGAATCGATTTAGGACGCGAAAGAGTTCGTGTTTTGTTTCCGCCTGATTAGGAGGTCGATATTAAAGTCTCCTTCGGTCGGCGTTATCTTCACATTTCTGACATCCAGCCTGGTCTTTGGTTAGTACCTCGCCTGTTAATTTTTTTCATCATTTGGGGCCTGTAGGCCTCAGTGAAGCCTCGGTGTCGAGTGCACATGTGAACTGACGAGAGTGCGCCTCGCCCCGGGGGGCGTGTGCTTTCCAGTTAAAACAAAAGCAAATTACTACCGTGTCGATTAAGCTAACGGACGATTTGCCCAGTCTTTCATTTACGTCGATAAACTATATAAGTTAGTTGATTAGCCATGGCAAAGTAGCTTTTTATTTTGGGCTGCAGGCAGCATAATGATGCCCGATTATCGGCCATGAGGTTATTATACGCTGTCAGAGCGGAAGCCACCCATTATGCAGTTTGTATTTATTATTTGACGTATCAATAACCCTTCAAGACTATTAAAACCGTGTGTATGTGTGTGTTCATATAGGATCGTTGGATCTGCTTGTTTGAGTTTATACCGAGTTGCTTTTCCAAGGCCCATCGCCTGGACCAATCATAGCCCTTCATCTCTGAAGATTTTTTTTATTAACTAAGTTTAATAATTACAATTTGCTTACTCCTTGACCGGTAAGTCAATATAGGATTCCCAGGATGTCGATCTAAGCACCACGGGTAATGTAGGTTAACTTACCTGTTGGATGCCTATTGTACAGCTTGATTGGCTACTTTTTTAAATGCACAAGGCGATTTTATGCGCCTTTGAATGGAAACAAATGGATTTGAAGTGCCTTTATTCTTAATAAAATTTACATGTTATCTATCAAATAATGTATTTGATTTTTTTTATGTACTATATGGTATATTGTGACAAATGAAATCCTTCATCTTTGTTGACAATGTGCCTACACATTTACCCATGGACCGTGTGATTGTTTTCACGTCTCCAACATACTCTCACTGTGACACACATCCTCGCTCTGTTCAAAGGCCATTAAGTTTGTTTTTCTTGAGCATTGTCCCTTCACGCACGTCGTCCGTCTTTTTTCCCGCGGCTAGTCCCGCGTGTTTCTGTCAAGCTGGTTGATTCTGTGCGCAGTTTCTTTCGGCCACCACATGCCCTGCATTTCCTCATGCGTTGAGCTGCATTGCTGTTTGGTATAACGTTAACCATACATGTAATATTGCATAACTTGCACCAGGTGGATTGCTTTTGGTGTTATTTTGTCCAAATATCTGGCGTTGTGTAGTTTTTTTTTTTTTCCCCTCGTGGTTTTCAAATAGCGATAAAATAAGGATGTTAAGCACCGGAAGCGCGTTCATAGTTAACCTGTTGCTGCTTGACTTGTAAACACCGTTTAGTTTTCACGTGTAATAATTGCGCAATACGAAATTCCCGGAATTGAATTTGTGTCGGTGTTTTGGCAAAGTTGTGCCGTCGTTTTATGGGTAGAGCGTCAGGTCAGACATGTGACGTTGTTTACTTCCAATTTTGGCTAATCAAAATGGTTACACAAGGTGTATCGTGTTTGTTTGCATCCATGTTTTATGTTAAGATGGTATGCTTAGACCATGTGATGTTTTTAGGATTGTTGTTTTAATGTTTAGCGAGCTGTTAATAACATCTTCATTCTGTTTCTCTTTTAAAGGCGTTATTCCATTGTAAATACTGTTATTTGTATATACTGTAAATGATGACTTCAGTGGGCGGAAGCCGGGCCCGGGGCAACTGGGAGCAGACGCAGGGTCAGACACAGAGCCAGTCACAGCACAAGCAGAGGCCCCAGGTAAGATTACACGCATTACTTTCTATTGATTATAAAATGGACCCTTTGCACATTTCTGGGGTTCTCAGAAGCGGAAGTCGTCATTGTTGGGTAAACTTCTTTAGCGATGAACGGGAAACGCAAATATAATTTTTCTATTTACATTTGCTCCAATAGCAAAAGAAAAAAAATCCATTTGACACGGTATGTCAATTATGCATTAAATGTTGATTATGTGCCTAATCTCAACTCATAGGTTTGTAAATTCCAGACACTTTCTATTTTCCAGATTACTCGGTGTTTACAGGTGTTTTTTGAGTGAATTGATTTATAACTTTTGAGAGGTCTTAAGGTACTAAACTAAAGCAAGTTAACATTTGAAGTGGATCAAAAAAATCCATCAAAGTTGTCCTAAGACAAGAACGGGTATTGTTCAAAATTCATGTGTAACTTTGAAAGGTTTTGATCCACTTCAAATGTTGACTACTGTAATTAGCTTTTGGATGTTAAAATATGTTCTGAAGAGTAAGACCAAATCTGTGATGCAACATTTATGGGCAGGTTATGTGATGTAGTCAGTTATGTAGTCAGTTATTCTCGAGCAGTTTGCCGTTTCAACGGAAAAACTTAAGCATGAGAACAGCACCATTTTGGTGGGAAATGAGTGTCCGTGGCATCCATCAGACTGAGGCTTATGCTCTGAGTCAGTGTAGTCCTATCAATCAGTATATTCTGAATTAAATTAAGGGCTCTAGGAATAAATCACAAATCTATGCCCAAGCAAATGCTATGCCTGACCTATTTCTCCTTAGCTGTATTCTAGCTCACTTTAAGCTCATGGATTGTTATACAATTTGACTTATGATGTGATTGTAAAAGATTGACAAATCAATATCCATAGTATAAAATTTCACCTGCCCAAGAACAGAAGCTGCATTTTCTTTAAAAAACGTCTTTAATTGTGTTACTTTAGGGTTCAATGTCATATTGGCAACAGTTTTATGATTGACCATTTTGGAATATATACAAGAAGCCAGGTGATTTTAAAGAGATCATATTTGATCCGTAAATGAGTGCAAAAAATACAAGCTAACCAATAACCATTATACACTAATTTTGATGGTATAACATGTTTTTTAAAAGTGTTGACATGAAAGGGAATTATGTATGATTGACAGTTTTATGTTTGAACTTATTAGTGTTGAATGTTTTGCAATTGTCATTAAATCATCCATCAGACTTATCTATTTTCTCCTTTTTGTTTATTCAGGCCACTGCTGAGCAGATCCGACTCGCGCAGATGATCTCGGACCATAATGATGCAGACTTTGAGGAGAAGGTCAAACAGGTGAGTAGGCATCTTAACAGTTTGAAACACAGGAAAATATTGGCAGGTTCTGCTTTACCCCCATCCCAGTTTCAAATGGTCCCTACAATACAGAAAAAGGCCATATAATAATTTTTTGGGGGAAATAGCTTGACCGTAGTTTCTAATTAGTTCTTCCTTGGGCTATTTCTGATGCGCTTGTACCTGCAGTTTCATTTTCAGACACGTGCACACACAAGTTCCCTCACTGCTTTCATTATAGCTCGGATGGGGACCATATGTGCAAAAGTAAATTTTGAGCTGCTACCGGATACTCTCTCTCAGTCTCACTCTGAGTTGGAGAGCAACATAAGGCTCAGACACTTCATAGTTCACTCAGTGTTTCCATCAGTCTTCTCAGCCAGTTTTCTTGTTGCCCTTCAAAATATATGGGCTAAGTCATACACCCATGTGGAGTTTACTAGGGGTGGGAATCCCCAGAGGTCCCACGTTATGATATATCACCTTTCTTAAGCCATTAAACATATTGCGATTCAGTCTATTTCACATCTTCATATTCATCTGATAGATAATGAAAAAGGACTCTGTCAATATTATGTTATATCTACACTGCCATATTCTAGTCATCACAGCGTGCAACAACTGGGTGGAAGGGCAGATACAGTGTGATGGTATTTGCGTGTCGAATTAACATGTTTACTTGGCATTATCTGAGCAATCCGTGTTCAGAAATATATGAGAAGGCGCTTCGCTTTTTACACTCACTGCACGTGTCTAAAAGAGAAAGAGAGTGATGTAGCTCAGATTTACTTGTGCTGTTTGTGAAATTACAGTCTGAATGAAAGATTTCAAAGGATTTCCTGCATTGTAAGTGCAGATCTTGGGGTAAAATGATGCACTATACTCGCAATTCCAAGCCGAAATTCTGTCCTTAAAGTCCTTTTTACTTAGCGTCCATGTATCTATATAATATCCCCACACTAAATATTGACGCTTTTATCTTCCCCCCCCCCCATCACTAAAGTTTATATGCTGCTTATTGCTGCTTTTCTTTTTTTCCAGCTGGTTGACATCACAGGAAAGGATCAGGATGAGTCCATGATAGCACTTCATGACTGCAATGGAGACGTCAACAGAGCCATCAACATCCTGTTGGAGGGCAGCCCTGACACTGTGAGTTCAGGCTTGAGTTTAGAGGTGGAAAGGTTTCTTTGTAAGAGAAATGAAATGGCCCAAATATTAGTGTTATATATATATGGCCAAAGGTTTTCATGTAATATATTTTCTTATTTCGATTACCGAAAATTATTACATTTTAATTTAACAATAATAGTTTTACAACAGCGTTGGTCTGGTTTCACACTCACTTGATTCTATCGAACCTTGGGGCATTTGCTTTCATCGTGTTACGATAGAAAACAGGACCTGGTTCAATATTGTTTTATTAATTTGGTGCAATTATGCCCAGCAGAGTGAATGACACTTGCGTCTTTCTGCTGCTTGCAAAGGGCTTCCAATCTTTTGAGGAGACTGGATTACTAGCCATTCATTTGCCCCTCAGATTGCACTTACTATGCATGATTACGCACTTACTATGCATGATTACACTGCACGCTCACTCTCGCTCGTATCCCTGGTAAATCATCATTGTCATCCATTTTGTTTTACTAATGAAGTCATCATCAGCTAAAACGCATGCGCGTTTTACTTCCTGAATAGTTGTGCATCCGAGTCGGAGTTGCTTTCACATTCACGTGAACCGCGCCACAGTTCCAGTGCTACTGAACTCAGACCACCTCCTACAGGTTGTCTCTGGTTGGGTACCCTGGTGTGCTCCTGGGTCAGCAAGACAGCTTTCATATTACCAACTTTTCATGCAAATCGTGCCCCATTTTGAACTAAACTGACAGTTTAAGGGGTTCTTTCACACTGGCAATAAAAATGCATTATTATTTAGACTAGATTCAAAGTGTTAAATTTTTCAAATCTCTCTTTTTCAATTCCTCTTATGTTTCCCATGTTAAATTTGCCTTTTGCTTTGCAGGACTCTTGGGAGATGGTTGGGAAGAAAAAAGGAGTTTCAGGTCAGAAGGAAAGCACACAGACAGAGGGAGGAGATGAAGGAAAGGAGAATCGAGATAGAGGAGGTGAAAGAGATGTGGCACGTCGCAGAGGAGGGGCCCCGCGGAGGGGCCGTGGAGCCAGTCGCGGACGAGAGTGTGAGTGGAGAGAACGCTTATGTTGACACTCCATATTTCTCTTTTTTTTTTTTTTTTTTTTTTTTTTAGTCAGACTTCATGACACTTTTTTTTTTAGTCTGAAAGACTTGATGACACTATTTTTTTAGTCTGAAAGACTTCATGACACTTTTTTTTTAGTCTGAGAGACTTCATGACACTATTTTTTTAGTCTGAAAGACTTCATGACAGTATTTTACTATTAAACAAGGTGTTTTGTTAAATGATGCAACATTAACTGTCATTTATTAGTCTGTCGTCAGCCTTTTCTCTGTCTCAGGACAGACAGCAGCACACCACAAACCCATCACTGCTCTCTCTATAGTGCTGAAGGTATAGTGTGTGCCACAGTAAAGTTTGAGCTGCTACCGGATACTCTCTCTCAGCCTCAGTCTGAGATTAAGAGCAACATAAGGCTCATATACTTGATTGACTCATTTGACAAAACTTGAAAAAACCAAAACATGTAAATCAGAAACTTCGGCTGCTCAGGTAACAAGAAGAATAGATGCTATTATGCCTAAACACCAGAACTAATCATAAAATGTGTGAAAGTTTGTCAACACTTTGTTGCTCTGTGCAGCAGCATTTTTCTGGTTATTTTACCGCTTTTAACTTAAACAAAATAAAACTTGCATGCCAATTAATGCAAGTATTTATGCAAGTGCAATAAAAAAAATCAAGGATAAAGTCCAAGCAAAATGCATTTATATGCATTTAGCAGCATTGAGACATATGGAAAGCTAAGAACTAATGGAGACTTAAAGGGACTGCATTTATTTTCTCTCGCATTTCTCCTCAACTCATTTCATTCTGTTCCCTCTCTTTAGTCCGTGGGCAGGAAAATGGGTTAGATGGGGCCAAGGCAGGTGGAGTTGCTGGCAGAGGAATGGAGCGAGGCCGTCGGGGAAGGGGCAGAGGAAGAGGCAAGTACTACTATTGTTTGTGATTAGGGCTAGGTGATAAAACTAAAACGTTAATTATTGCGATACAATTTTCCGTGACAAAACGATAATGGGTACGAAAAATGTTTGATATGTTTACTGAACCAAAAGTGTAACGAAACGGAGCCATTTATTTGAACTGCACCACATGGACCATTTATCCGCTCAGCTCAAGTTCAAACGGCAGCGCAGCACGAGCTTACTATAGTAGTTTCGTTTACTCGCTAAACTGTCTGTCACCGGACCACTTAACAGCGCTGAGATCCAGTGAGAAGCGCTTTAATTCAGCGAAGAGCAAAAATGTCTCTGATTTTTCCGGTTTTTCATACAAATACCATAGAAACGTATAGCTACATTTTTACCACGTTATTGAGGTGCTTTATGTGTGGTTTTAACTGGTTATCATGTTCTAAATGTGTGTTATGGAAGACCAATGGTTAGTTTTAATAACTAATACATTTTACCATATAAAAATGAGGTTGTTACAACTTTTACAGATGTTACTGTTTTTGTTAACGAACACAAATTTACTACATCTTAACTCAAGCTACTGTCAAAAGTGAATTTCTAAGAGGCAAAATAGTTAATATTATTATTGCAGCCAGCTCTGCAAAAATATGTCATCAAAATATGTCATTAGCACATCCAGAAATTAAGAAATTTAAATTTTATATTAGTATATTTATTTTACGGGAAAATTACTGGAAAAGTAAAGAATCTGAGCAAAAATCTGCCTTTAAACTTGAAAGAAAAGAAGATTTGACATTTTTTGTGATAACTATCGTTATTGACTGATATGAAAATTGTTAGTTATAATTCTTTTTGGCCATATCGCCCAGCCGTAGTAGTGATTAACAAATAAATAGGGTGATATGTTTTGGTTTGACTATCCTCCTTTCCTGCAGGTGGAGCTGGAAGACGAGGAGGGAGGTTTTCAGCTCAGGGCATGGGGTAAGTTTGTGTGCCTCCATCCAGGTCATTCCTCTTTTTGCATGTACACTAAAGATCCCCCAGTTCTGGGAAACGCTGACGGTATTCAGCCTGCTAGTAAAATTGAACTTTTTAAGTAAAACTTTTGCTTCAAAAACTATTAAAGGTATGGCACAAGTTTTTTTAACATAAATTGCTTTTCTGGGTTTAAGGCCTGCTGGTGTGCTTATCTTGAGACTTTATGTGCATTCATAGTCTGTAAACCTTAAAGTTTTTAATGTGTTTTCCATGCAGAAGTTTAACCAGGTAAGTAAGGCTACGTTCACACTGTCAGTCCAAATCCGGTTATATGTGTATCTGATTGGAATCTGATCTAAAATTATTTTCTCTCCACGTTGTGTATAACAATTGTTCAGATCCGATTTGTGTCCAATGCCACTCTTTAGTTTTCTGGAATATCTGCATTGGTTTCTATAGCAATCACATTGCGTTGGTAGGTATATGCCAAAAACAACAACTGCAACATGGAGGGGTTTGCAAAACAGATGTTGTCTTATTTACATCATGAAAATGTGTAGCCGCCACGCTGGACTACTGCATCTTATGAGGCAGTGGCAGAAACATTTATTTCTTTAATGCTGTTGTCGCCGCTGGTCTCAACATGCATCTGTTATATTTTCACTTTCTGCCTGTCCTGCACTTTGCAATGCAAGTCATGTAAACCACGCAAAAATCCGATCAGAGCAGTTAGACTAAAACGGATTTCCAGAATGCGATTTTTAATGATTACAACCACACGAATGTACCTCGAAACGGACTTGTAAAAAAAATCTCATTTCATGTGATTATTCGCCGTTCACACTTGCTAGTTCTGATCGTATTTCAATCGGATATGCACAAAAAAAAAAAACGTATTTGGACTGATGGACTGAACGAGGCTTAAGAGCTATTGTGGGTTTATTTGCTGCTTTTTGGTGCTATGCCCTTTTAGGCTTGATTTACAGCATTCATTAAATTTTCATGGCAACTAGGGTGTGTAGAAAGGTCAACCTTTGAAAAATTTGAATTATCACGTTTATGCAAAATGCCACCTCAGGGTATGGAATGTCTATGGCGGTCACTTGATATTTAAAGAGAAAATGGACAAGGTTGTTACATGATGTGGAAGTGAAGCTCTGCTAAGCCCTCACATTTTCTTATATTTACCATCACTTCCATTAAACGTATCAAACCAATTATATTGAGTGAATTACTTTAGGGGTGAATTATTACAATACAGTTCAAAAGTTTAGGGTCAGTAAGATATCATAAAAAAAAATGAATAGGGCTTTAATCAACCAAAGAAAATCCTGAAATTTTCGACTAAAAAAACCTTAAATAAATTAGCGGCGCACTGTGCGTAGTACTTGGTTGCCTTGTCCGCCTAAATGAATTATAAATAAACAAACTAGTAGGCTATTTGCAGTTTATTAAGTCGTTTTTTACCTAATTATTTTGCACTGAAATAAGTCTGACATACGAGTCTGTCGGCTTCACGTGCACCTGCGCAATATCATAGCCTGATTTCCGAAAATAGTACTATGTTGTCAACTAGTGATATCATCACAAGAACTTTTAAAGAATATGCAACATAATTTAGACAATTGTTTTTGTCATGTATTATAATAACTGACATACACTATAATTCATAGGAGCTCAGCTTCGCGGCTGAGACAAGAATAGACTATTAAATTAAAAAAATGCTGCCACACTGCCGATGTCTTTGTTGACATGGTAGAAGAGGACTGACTATGAATTAAACGCTCACAATTAAATAAATAATACGGAGGGGGGAGTGTGTTCTGAAGACAGACTGTTACCTGTGAAACAGGGGTGCTCTGAAAACACCCCCATTAGCAATTAGTGCTTTCCACCTGATGAAATGAACGCGGCAAAACTGATGAAATGAACGCGGCAAAAAATCGTCCAATCAGAATTTTGGTCGAGCCAGAACGTATCGATCAATAATAGACTGGGAGATTACAGCCCTAGAAATTAATACTTTTTATTTAGCAAGGAGGCAAATAAAACCCTCATGCTCCACTAAGAATAGAAACCTCATTGAACAAATGATTAAGTAGATATGGTTGATTAATTATATATATTTTTAGTATTGATGGTAGTTTTATTGCAATATAATGTTTAAATGCACTTACAATTAAGTTATTTTTGTCAGTAGTTTAAATTGCCTATACATGTGAAGATGCGGATTTGTGTGTGTGTGTGTGTTGCCCAGCCCTAAAAGCAAACTATGTATTTTAATATCTTAAGTGGCACCGAGTATTGAATGTGTTCAATGTGTCTTTCATACTTTTTAAAAATCTCTGAATTTCAATGTCAACTTTAGCATCTAGTTTGGCTATTTTTTTTATTTATTTACTTTAGTTAAACTGTAATATCCAGTAGTCTAGAAGTACTGATATCCCATCTGCGCCATGTCATGCCCTGGACTGATTTTCTGATTCTGTCAAGGCCATTTGTGGTCACTCTTTGATAGTTTCCTTCAGGCTTCTTAACTGGCGCCTTTCGCTTGTTTGGTTTGAAGTGTGCGTTTGGAGTTTGCATGTTTGGTTTTCAATTCTGGACCTCCAAGTACAAGTTTAGCCTTCTATGAGTTTGAAAGTCACCCCCCACTAGCTTAGGTGTTTCATTCTAAAGCTTTCACGCCTATAGAGCAGGTGTGGTGGTTTGACTGGTAATGGACGCAAGCATGACGGTTGCCATCGCGCTCTCTCGTGCACACACACAAGCACACTGTTCACACCATGCACCCTCGTCTTTCTGCCTGTGTTGAGATGCTTGTAATTCTCCTTGTTGTTTCTCCCTAAAGCCAGATTGATAAGGGCCCCAGATATGATTTGTCAGGAGATGAGAGGTGAGTTAAATAAATTTATTAGCGTGTTGGTTTTTGTTTGTAGGATCAAAGGGTTTATTAGCGATTAGTTGGTTACTGAAGAATGCATCTGAATTTGAGCTTCATATGTTTAGCTTCCACTGGGTTGGTTTCAGAGTTTGAGAATGATTGGAAAGCCCATTTGTTTCTTTGGTATAATTGCAATCAGCACATTACGACAAAGGAGTGGTTTTTTTTAGGTCATAGTGGAATTGTTGAAGTGATTTTTTTTTTCACTTTGTTTACTGATGGGCACTGAGTGAATGAGGAAAGCAAGAAATAAGTATTTGCTCAAACAAAATTTTAACTTGTTGTTTTAGTACATTCAACCCAGCAGACTACACTGAGCCAGCCCAAACAGAGGAGAGCTACACAAGTGGAAGCACTTGGAGTAACACAGGCAACCTGGATCCTGAGGATGGAAACCGTGAGTGATGCCTTAAGTGTCTCTTGTAAACCCCTCATCCAGTTCCCATAAGTGTTGGCATGTTTTCAGACTGAAGTACACTGAACATTTCTATTACAAATGCTTTTGTAATGGATTGAGTTGATGTGCTGACACAACTGTTTCCGCAGGGCTTGAGTTTACAGGTGGAGAGGGAACAAACTATCCTCGCAAGTTTGACTCCACCCCTGGTGAGTTTTAATGGCTTGCACAGACTTTTTTTAAAGGATTTGTTCACCTGTTGTCATTGTAAGTGAGCTGGGTGTCTGTGTAACAGGTGCTTGGAGAACTGCCACGGAAGAGTGGGGCACAGAGGACTGGAATGAGGATGTGAGTGTTTCAATGGAGACCAAAAATCTGCTTTCCAATTTAAGACTGAGTAAATCTAATTCTTGTTCTCTTCTGTCTAGCTGTCAGAGACCAAGATATTCACTGCCTCCAGTGTGGCGTCCATGCCCGTTCCACAGGAGAATGTCACCATTACAGCTGGACAAAGGTATGCCGTTTGCTTTTTAAGGAAAATGTATGGATTTAATTGATCCATCAATGGCATCTGTGAAATTTTCAGTTACCATATACAATTATTTTGGCCTGTTCTTTATCTGCCCACACCGCCGTTCAAATTTAGGGACAGTAGTTTTTTGTTTAAGTCTCTCTCACATAGGCTACATTTATTTGATCAAAATACAGTAAAAACAGCAATATTGTGAAATATAACTACAATTTACAATTGAAAGATTTTGAAGTGTATTTTATTCACTTAATTGTATTTAATGACTGGAGTAATGGCTGCTAAAAATAATCAGTGTCACATGATCTTTCAGGAATCATTTTAAAGTGCTGATTTGGTGCTCAAGAAAAATTTGTTAAAAACCGTTGTGCTGCTTAATGTTTTTGTGGAAACCGTGAATTTTTCAGATTCTTTGAATAGAAAGTTCAAAAGAACAGCATTTATTTTATCTTTTGTAACAACAATGTAAATGTCTGTTCTGTCACTTTTAATCAATTAATGGATCCTTGCATCCTAGTCCAAGTATTCATTTAAATAAAAAAATAAATCATTACGGGCCCCAAACTTTTGAACACTTTTGAACACTTTCAAATGTTGTGAGGCATACATTAGATTAAATTTCAGCTTGAAGAAATGCCATTTCAAGACTCAACCTCACTGAAATGCTTTCACAGATGTGTACATTTTCCTGATGATCTGCTGCAGTCATATCATTATGAAAACCTTATTGATGTAAGCATGTTTGACGTTCAGGATTGATTTGGCGGTGTTGCTGGGGAAGACGCCTCCCTCCTCTTCCTCAGAGACAGAGCCTGCTTCACTTGAAGGACCACAGCCGCCATCTCTGTCGCAGTCTCTGGTGTTTAGCAACTCAAAGCAGACAGCATCACTGTCCCAGTCCTCCTCCAGTGCTCCTTACAGCCAGCACAGCATGGTAACCCAGATAAATGCTCTGTCCTGCCTTAGCTGTTAATAAAATGTGCATTTTGCAGCAATTGGTGTCATTTTTTTTTTTCTTTTTTATTAAGGGTCAATTTACTGTAATTTTGTGTTTTTTCTTTTTTTGGGGGCATATTTTAAGCAAAAACAATTTTACCCATAATTTCTGTATTGACCAGTCCGCATCCAGAACTGGAATTTAGTTTTTTTTTTAACTGTATCCTACCTAATGTTGCTAGAGGCACCCAGGACTTTAGACACTTTTTAATTGCTCTCTGTCCTTTCCTCAGGTGAGCATGCTTGGTAAGGGTTTCGGTGATGTTGGCGATACAAAAGGCACCACTGGAGGCTCCACGACTGGTTCTCAATTCCTGGAGCAGTTTAAGACGGCGCAGGCTTTGGCCCAGCTTGCGGCCCAGCACTCACAAAGTGGACCGCCCAATGCTGGTCCTTCTACATGGGATACCAGCCCCACTACACTGGGGCAATACAGTAAGAGGGCAGACATGGTTTGAATTGCTTCTATGATTGTTCACCCCTCTCTGTGAAGTCTTATTTTTTTTTCCTCTGTGCTGTCAGATATAAAACCTCAAACAGAGCCTGTGCACAGTCCCTTCACCAAACGGCAGCCCTACCAGCCCACCTCCACTTCCTCCTCCATGATGGATGCCTTCTTGCAGAACAAAGCCACGCCCACTTCTACCACCTCAGCTCTGCTCCCTCAGTCCACCCAGTCATCTTCACTGCCCCAGGCCATCACCACCCCTGTCTCCAAACCCTCGGGACCTGCCCAAGGACAGCAGAACTCTTCCAGCCCAGCCGACCCGCAGGCGTCCAGCCCCCTCCCCCTGCAGCAGCACAAACTCAAACAGCAGAAGAAGAGGGCTTCCATCACCACCAAGGTCATGATTCTACTAGTTCTTTCTGGTCTCAGCCAGGACTGTCAAGATTATGAAATTTTGCTGTCGATTTATTGTCTAAGAATTAATTTGTTTAAAAATTTTTTTATTTATTTTTATAAATGTTTTAATTGCCTTATTGATCAGATTCACCTAATAGCATTCATCATTCTTTTTTTTTTTTTACTCAAATGTTGTTGTGATTTACAGATTCCAGCCCAAGCGGTGGAGATGCCAGGATCTGCAGATATATCTGGGCTCAACCTGCAGTTTGGAGCATTACAGTTCGGCTCTGAACCGGTGCTTCCTGAGTATGATACCTCGGCAGCTGTCGCCACGACGACTCCAGGCAACCAAGGCCAAAACAGCCTTTACACAAGTGCTAGCAAGTGGGTATCTCGCATCACTATATCCAACGACTGAGGCTGTGATTGTGTTACTGTATCATTCAAGAGTCTGACTATTGATTGGTTTTCTGGTTTGTTCACAGTGAGCAAGCAACAGCCCTGTCCAACCCTAATCAGATTGAGCTATATGAGCCAAGAGCCAGCCAGACACGGCGCTACCCTCCTTCTGTGTCGTCCTCACCACAGAAAGACATGCAGGCAAAGGTGAGACAGTTGTCTATCAGTGTACCACCATAAGTCTCGTGAAAATGATGCTTCATCTAAGCAAACCTTTTTTTCTGCCCACAGAATGGGTTCAGTTCAATACAGACGTCACAATCTCTGGAAGGTATGACAAGCTTTAACAAATGCTTTCAAAATAAAGGGCCATTAACATCAAGGAAGATAATATACATTGCAAACCCATAGTTAAATTGTGGTGTTAACGATCTGACATTATCAAGTATGTCCCTCACTTTACAAAAACATACTTAGAGTGCATACACTGCATGTAGCCTTTTTGGTTTAGTTTAGACCAGGGGTTTTCAAAGTGGAGCCAGGGGGCTGCCAGGGGGGCCGCAGCAAGTTGATAGAAAAATTAAATGTACAAATAAAAAAAATATATTGATATGAGTATTGTTATGAAATAGTTTGTGCATGGCCTTTCTGAACATTATACTTGTAATGCTAATCTTTTAGAGATGCACCGATTGATTGGCTGGTGACCGGAATTGGACGATTTTCATGTGATCAGCGACCGGCCGGTCAGTCTGACATATGCCGCTTTTATGCCGGTCTAATGCACTCGGGCGCCGCATGATTAACATCGCGCAACATCAGCATCACGCGTGCACACGGAACGCACATGTAGGAAGCCTCGTGAATTACGGCTGTTTCAGATCGCAAGCGTGAATTTTTTTTCGGCGTGCATGTTAATCAATGAGTACATTCACACGCGAGCAGGAGCGTCGTGTGAGCAGCAGTGAAGCGGGTTTCGGAGCAGACTCTAATTTTGCTGTGCAGCTCACGCTCAAAGTGAAAGCACACTTTTGATGGACAAAATAAATGATTTCACACAAAAAGTGCCTAAAATGCACATAATTTGGATGTCTAGTGTGTTTTAACAAGAACTGGAGTAGGCTATGTCAGAAAAGAAAATGAAGACTCAAAAATATTTATAAAAGATTTACCCATTTAAACTTGTCTTAATTATTCAGTGTATATAAAATAGAAAATAAATATTTGTTTGTACTGTAAAGTGGTTAGAAAAAATAAAATCAAAATCGGCAGGTCAAACTCAAATTGTAATCGGCCTAGAAAATTGTAATCGGTTCATCTCTATAATCTTTCTGATAGCCTGGTATCAAACACCATCACATAATCTGATGTTCACCTAGAGGTTTTATTTATTTCTACATTTGCCGTAGTGTTGTTGATGGGTTCAATAACACATCCTGCAAAAGGGGGGCCTTGGCCAGAACCTAGTAGTATTTGGGGGGGCCTTGTCATGGAAAAGTTTGGGAACCCCTGGGTTAGACCACCACGGATGTCCATTTAGACATTTACTATGCCCACGTATGCCTGTTCACACGAAAATGCGTAAAAAATCAAATTCCCCTTATGGTAAAAAATGAAAAAAAGAAAATTTCTGTCATTACTACAAACTAACCACCGCACAAAATATAAAGATTAACAACAACTTTGGCAGGTTTAGAACTGGTGTGGACAGCTGACTCCCAAAATACCAGCCCAATAACACACTCAGCTAAATTGTCTGATCATTGTTTATCCATAAAATATCAGTATTAATTTTGTCTATCACGCACACTTTAACTGTAAAGTGTTATCCTTTATGATTAGTGTCTTAGTTTCACGTTACATGTCATTTACTGTAAATTATGCATGATTACATGCAACTAACCAAAAACACATCCTAACCTTATAGTAAGAACATGTAGTTAATTATTATTACTCTGTATATATTAATCATATAATTACACTAACAGACACCTTTAAATAGTTGTTAATCATTCTGATTCTGTGACAATATCGTTATATCTGTGATGTGCATTTTCCTTGAGTCAATATCAATGGAATCACTTTTTTTGATTATCCCCCCAGCTGATAAATGATTTTAAAAAAGCTGATAAACATTGACAGCCAATCAGAATCCATCCCACCTTAGCGAGCTTGAGCATTTGAAGCAGCTGAGAGCGTAACTGTGTACATTAGAATATTATCATCCATTGGTGTGGATGCTGATAGTTATTATTATTCCTGCCAGCTGCAGCAGGCTCTGCAGTGCCCATGAAACCGGTGTCCGAATCAGTCGTCCCACCATCAGTTTCCAACATAACCTCATTGGCTGACCCCTCATCAGGTCCTCCTTCCCTGCTGACTACATCCAATCAGACGCCTCTCAGTGCTCTCGGGCACGAAGATGCCTCTTCCAGCTCACTGGCCCCTCAAAATAATAAGTATGCCATTTTGATGTCGTTACTTAAATTTAGTATGTATGGATCAGAGATGCTTAAAATACTGCATGTCTCCCATCAGCTCCCACCCTACACAGCAAAACAGTTTGGCACCTTCAGTTCGCACGTCAAACTCAAGTCTGCTGGTGAGTTTGCTCTATACTTATAAAAAAAGGAAGTGCATTTAGTTGCGAAGTCAATGGGAAATCAGTATTGTCCCTATACATTTCCATTTATAGATAATCTTGGTCTTGTTTTCTGTTGATTTATTCTTTTTGAGATTTGTTGATTTATTTAAACAAATGACTGTTTGTGAATTTTATTTATTTGTATTAAATGTATTATCTCTTTTACTCTCTGTGATCTTCCTTCAACTTCATCTCAGCACCCAAGTGTGGATGCTGATTCCAGCTTGCACTCATCCTTCTCGGTATCTGTGGCTCAATCTTCAGTTCCCCCACCCTCTTCAGCTACTTCAGCAGCCCCCATCTCCCACAGCGTCCATGTTGCCCCCTCTTCATCTGTCAGTTCGGTCTCAGCACAGTCCGCCCTGGGCCCTGTCAGCAGTCTGACCATGGGATTGAACAGTGTTACCGGTGTAGCTTCAATGGTCCCCCCTTTGGCTGCTGCATCTTCATCTGCTGCCTCAGCCACTTTGGCACCTTCATCTGCCTCGTTGTCTCGCAGTACGGCTGCCTCAGGTAAGAATTGCTGTTATTAGTGCCAAGGGTCAAATATAAGCCAAATTTTGTTTTGTTTTACAATTTTTCAAATTCAGTTTTGTTTGCATGGAATTCTGATTGCTTGGAATAAATTGATGCATGATCATTCATGTCGGTTTTGTGCAACATCCCTTTCATTATCTCAGAGATATGTAAAAAGTAAATTTGTGAAATGCTTGATATAACTGGATAAAACCATTTCTACATCTTTTAATTGTATGCTGCTGCTTCACCAGGGAAAGCACCTCCAAACCTGCCTCCTGGAGTGCCGCCACTGCTGCCCAACCCTTACATTATGGCTCCTGGCCTGCTTCACCCATACCCAGTGAGTGTTTGGCCTGTTTCTTTTTTTGTTGCTTTTTTTGCTGCTGCATGCTTTGACATATGTGGCATCTTGTTTTAGCTCACAAACCTCTTTTGTCTTGCAGCCTCAAGTTTATGGCTACGATGACTTACAGATGTTGCAGACCAGGATACCACTGGTGAGGGCTTATTCCTGTTTGATTAGCTGAAGTATTTGACATGAAAGCAACAGAAATGGGTTTGTTTGTGACATATGAAGTTGAGTCATTGTTTTTATCTTCTGTAGGACTACTACAGCATCCCATTTGCCACTCCAGCCACAGCATTGACTGGCAGGGAAGGCGGTTTGACGAGCAACCCTTATTCTGGTAAGATTAAATTTGGTTTGTGTATTGTGTTCAGTGTCTGGACAGGGAACCCAGAGGTTGTGAGCCCAAAGCTTCATTATCTGAAACACTGTGTCTGAAATCTCTCTTAGCTGGCGACCTGTCAAAGTTCGGCCGTGGTGACGCCTCATCTCCTGCCCCTGCCACAACGCTGGCCCAGGCCCAGCAGACCCAGACACAAACACACCACACTGCCCAACAGCCCTTCCTCAACCCAGCCCTTCCACCAGGATACAGCTACACCAGCCTGCCCTATTACACTGGTGTGCCCGGTCTGCCCAACACTTTCCAGTACGGCCCTGCCATGTTTCCGGTAAAAGCTCTTAAGGCATCTTTGCACAGCCAATTTAAAGCTGCTCTGTGCCTGCTCAAAATTCAGTTTAAAAACACAATGTGTCATTAAAAGCCAGACTAAATTATGCCTGCTCTGATCCAGCTCAGTCCCTAGTATTAAAGTATATCTTTGTTGGTGACATAAACGCATTTACATTGAAATGTAAATGTTACTGCCACCTCTGATCTATTTATAATTTTCACTGGAAGATCCAGTTATAGTAGTGAAACAAATTTCTATTTGGTGACGTATGCAGGACTTAATTTTACCAATCATTTAGACCGCTTAAACCCTGCCCCTTCACAATTGACTGCAAGCATTTATTTGAGTGCGCACATCTCAATCCACTCAACTTCTGAACTTGTACAGAGGAGATCTATCTCTAGTTTAATTGCCACTTTTAAGGATCGTTTCTGAATGTTCCTCCCAGGTGGCTCCTACCTCCTCCAAACAGCATGGTGTGAATGTCGGTGTCAATGCGTCAGCTACAGCCTTCCAGCAGGCTGGTGGTTATGGATCACATGGATATAGCACTGGTAATGCATTTTCTTACTTTCATGCAACATTTAAAATGCAGTAAAACATTCAGATGGAATGATGTTCTTACAACAGAATCTGCAGAGAATTAGTTTTTACCAATTTGCGAAAAACTACTGACTAGTAGGTCTCAATACCATCGTGTTCATCATGGCTGAGTTTAAGCCATGTTTAACTAAACTTTCTCAGTCACCTCTAAAAACCCTACTTTAGCCAAGTTTGTTTCTTTTCTTGTCTGTGAAGTTCAAGCATGAGACAATTTATCTTTTTAAAGGTACAATCCATAGTACTGCATCTTGTTTGGTTTTGCAAAACCAATGACCTTTGCAATCACAAGTGTTCTGCATGGAGTTTTGTTTTGTTGCTAAGCTTTAAACATTGATCCTACTTGTGGGGTAGTTTTAACAATTGAGCATCATACAACTTGACTTGGAGTGTCTTAGACTGAAATCAATCTGCAGCTTTAAGAATATGGCCATCTGTAGAACTACTGAGTCCCAACTGTGGCATTTAAACTCTCCAATGTTTGCCCACAAATAGTCTTAAGCACTTCAAAGTGCCGCCAGTGGGTGGGTTTCTGTGGAACCAGTGATGTAAGGAGAATGAGGTGGGAGGGAGGTCGCTTGATTTAGGGTGGTGGGTTCACATGCTTTCCACACGCTGCTTGCTTTTGACCATCCACCACTTTTGAGCACTGTTTTGTTGTACCCTCCCATTCTTTTACTCTTACTCTATCTAACACCATCCATCTTTTAAAATATTGTCTCATACTTTAGATTTTTCTCATATTGTTTCTTCATTCTTTTTTCAATTTCTTCATATTTTCTTTCCTTACATCTTTTCTTGAAATGACCCTTTTCCTTAATGAATATCTTCCAGCTTCATCTTAGTCATTCCTAATGTTCTCTTTTTTTTTGTTTTTTTTTGTTGCCCCATTCTTATTTCTCCATTTCCATTCCTTTGGTTGTAAATTGTCCGTCACTTTCATATCTCCTCTTAAATTAACACCACCAGACCTCTTTTCCGATTAGGCCCCTCCCCCAGCTTGCTGCATCCCTGTGCCCTGTCCCCTTCTCTCCTCCTTCCCTCTGGCCCTGCCTGGTGTGTGTCTAATGCTGTGGGGCTGTGGCTGTGTGTGTCTGACCGTTTGCAGGCTATGAGGATTTGGGCCAGGCTTCGGCAGGGAGCGGGGATTTCTGTAAGGGTGGCTACGGCACTGCCGTTGCCGCAGCCGCTGCTGCTGCCGCCGCCGCTGCTTCTGCGCAAAACAAGCCCGCCAGCTCTGTCACCGGGCCCGGAGTGGGTGAGTGCAGCCTCACGCTAAACCCCCCCAATTTCCTTGTTCCTCCTCCCTTTTCTTTCTTAAGCTCTCTCTCTCCCCTCATTTGCTCCTAACTTACTACTGGTCAAGCTTGAAGCCGTCGCATGCCTTCTAGTCTCCGATGGAAGGAGATCAGGAAACTGTGTTGAACCTAGGAAGTTCTGTACAGGGTGGAGGACACTGAATTCACACTTCCTTTAGGTTGAACATCAGGGTTGTTACACGTGATTTTTAAGTCGGTGACGGTCTTTTCTTTTACGCTTTCAAAAGGTTTTCGATGCAAGAAGCTAACTACCCAAAAATGCATAAGATCAGATTAGTGGATTTGTTTGAGCTGCCTTTTTCAGTGTTTGAAGATATTTATTAAATATCAGCAAGTTGTTTCTCTGAAATGGACTAGTGTTTCTTGTTAAACAAGGTAAAATATCAGTTCTAATGAGAGCAGAGGTGGTCTCTATTTATTTATCTCAGAAAATGCTTTAATGTATTTTGTTAATAGGTTTTTTTAATCTGAACATTTTGTCAGCTTGATTGGTCTGGGCTACATTAGTGTATTTGTGGCGCTTGGCAGTGTACTTTTTCAGGTTGGTTTTTATGAAAGCTGTGTGTGCACATGTATTTTTTGCATGCTTTGGTTAAATTAAACAAAGTCATTTTGAAACTATTAATGAGGATGTGTTAATATGAAGATGAACAACCAAAAAAAAAAGTTATGTAAGTACTTTACTACACAATTGCTCTGAACCATGAGACCAAAGATGGGCTTTACTGTCAAACAGTGTTTTCAAATGTACCAAAAATACTGATGTTATTTTATGCTCAAGGGAATTGTTCTCGCCATCCTTAAATGTTTTAGTTAGTCACGGAGTTACTGAAGAGTCATTTTATTTTAGTTTGTAATTTTAATGGACAAATAGGGGCTTTCACACAGAGTAGTTATAGGGACTAGCCACCAGGGTGGGTTCCCCAAGAACTAAATATTTTCCTAGAACCAGCAAGCAGAAAGCATTCTTACTGGCGGAACGAACTCTGACAGACTTGCGTCCTGACGCTCTGGTTGTTTTGCTGGACATTAATTTTGATGGTGGGCAGGCATGCATTTATTTTGACGTCGCTGAGCCTGAGCACACAGCAGTCACATTCACCGTCTTCATTCGTTTATGATCTGTTTAACCGTCCTATCGTATACGCTATTAGATTGAACTGTTAAACAGAGTAAACCGTATACGAAAAAGTATTGAGTTTGCTGTGTGGTTGAGGCCCAATGTCACTAGCTGAGCAGAAATACATAATCATGTTTTGCTTGGTCTCTTCAAAGTTGTGTTGGATTTCCTCTTGGACTTTGACGTCGGTCCATCTATCTTCCATGTTTTCCATATTCGTGAATATAGGTTATAAACTGGTCTGGTGGGTTCCCGTATTTTGCATTCGTTTGGCCAATCAACGTTCACTTGCGTCATTGGTAGTTCCTGTTGTGCTGGGTTAGACCCTCATCTGAAATAGATCATTTAGTTCCCCCAAAAGCCTTTCCTAGAACAACGCGAACAAGCCAAAAAGCAGATACTTCTGCCATTAGTTATAGGAACTATGAAAAGGTTCCTCTGGTGTAAAAGCCTCTAATGTTAGAACCCCTTACAAATGGTAACTTTCAAATCCGTTGCTTCTGCCACTGTATTTTTTTAATGTTTTCTTTTGTTCAAAATATAGCCATTTATGATTGGCGAGTATCTCCATCTTCCAAACTGTTTTTGTCTTAACTGAATCCCTACGATATGCCTATAAGTGTTTATATTTGGACTATTTTAGACCTGCTGGGATTACAACCACTGTGGAGTAGCCCAGTACATGTGACTTGTCACACACAGGGTTTAACAAGGGTTGGTGCTTGAAGTACTTGAATTTGACTTTTTGAAATGTAAGTCCTGGAAAACCTTTAAACAGACATATTTATAAAAAGGCACTTGAAAAGTGCTTAAATACAAATATTTATAATCCTTCAATAATTCGTGTCTTATCTGTAAAAAACGAAAAACTATCTTTTCACACACGTAACTGCAGACTGAAACTGCTCAAATATGTCCACGTATATGATACAGCTTTCATTCTTCAGGTCAATCATTCATGGAAATAAAATCTGTTTGAATGAGTAGTTCCGGCTACAATGTTCTTCCGCAAGACACATACAGTTTTGGTTAACCACTAGAGTACCAAAATTAACAGTATACCCTTTTAAAGGGACAGTTCGGAGTAATTTCAACCTAGGGTCATTTGCACCATGACCTCGAGTCAAACACACAATTACTCAACCATCAAAATACTTAAACTTAAAGGGATGGGTTAATGTACCCTTTTGTCTGTGGATTTTCATGTATTTTTAGTTTTGAACCTCAGTCTTTTAGCCTTGAACTGGTACCGATCTATGACAGAATGTGGTTCCACAGATAATGAGCAGTTTTTACTCACAGCTATCCACCTATAAGCAGTTAAGGGATGTTCCTTTTAAATGTCACATTTTAGCAGTCTTCACTTGCTGAATTTGCTTTTTTTTTTTCTTTTACACTTGTTTCTCCAATCATATCAAGTCAGAATTATAGTGACTAACTATCTCAGGTACAAATCACATTTATTTGTGTAGCGCTTTTCACAGTACACATGGACTCATTCGTTTCAAAGCTGCTTTATAGAAAATGCAACTTAACCAAGTACTACCTCCTCTGATGTTTTGCTAGTTTCAGTGATCACCAGTGTTGTGGCTTTTCTGCTTTAGGAGTCTCGGTGACATCAAGCAACACGGGAGTCCCTGACATTTCAGGGTCTGTTTACACAAAGACACAGGTGAGCACCCTCGCAAGGTTATTTTCGTAAACGAAAACTGAAACTAAGACTAAAACTATTGGTCAAACGGTTTCGTAAACTGACAAAATTTATTAATAAATGTTGTTAAATAAAATTATTTATTACATTTATTAACAACACCCAAAACAAGTTCAAGCACAAAAAAAAAACTTTTAATGTTATAGGGCCAGGCCTACTGTATGTTTGTGATGTTGTTTTCATGAAGGTTGAAAGGTGCTGTTATTATCTTTGTTTTTACAAAACATTTACTGCTAATAATATTATCCACGTGGAGACATTTCCCCGCAATGTAGGTTAAATATCAGGACATGACCACTCACTCACTCACTCACTCACTCTTGTGGGGACTCTCCATAGACGTAATGGTTTTTATACTGTACAAACTGTATATTGTCTCCTTACACTATTAGTTTGTATGAATTTTTCAGTTTTTTTTTCTTGTATTTTAAGTTCCATTTATTTGGTGCTTTGTTCAATCTCAAACCATTATTTTATTTTTATTAAGATGTCTGCACCAGAGTTAACTAATCTGTGCAAACATTAAACTTGTCTCGCTTTGGTCTACACTGGAAGTGTACTGCTTGCTCTGCTAAACTATAATTACTAAAACTGAAACTAAATAAAATAAATCTAAATAGAAATGTTTGCAAAATAACTAAACTATAACTAACAAAACCATTAATGAAACTAACTAAAACTTAACTGAAATTTAAAGCAAAATTGAAAACGATATTAAAATAAAAACTAATTTTAAAAATGCATAAGTATAATAACTTTGCTCGTCAGATTTTAATTTGATTCACTCTTAAACTAAATTGAGTCGCCAAGCATGTGGTTTCACAAATGCTAAAGTATCTTATTTCTGTCCTCCAGTCTTTTGAGAAGCAGGGTTTCCACACCGGAACCCCCAGCGCTTCCTTCAGTTTGCCCTCAGCACTTGGGAGTGGCGGCCCCATCAACCCTCCGGCTGCAGCGGGTTACGCTCCGGCCCCTTACATGCACATCCTGACCCCCCATCAGCAGCCACACTCTCAGATGCTCCACCACCACCTGCAGCAGGATGGACAGGTGAGCTTGAGCCTGGCTGCCTTGTTTACCCATCAGGCTCAGGAATTAAAAATGGTTCTTTAATGCTTTTATTTTATTATTAATATTCTTTTCCCCTTCCAAATCAAAGCTTTTCATGTTGCTTGGGTTTGAATACTTCTTAATATTTGATTAATTATTATTTTTAGATTTATTATTCCTATTTTCTCCTTACAAGTCAAACACGACAAGCTTTGATTTGGGAGTACTTTTTGTTTTTAAAAATGTATTCTACAATATAATATTTTCTCCTATGTCCTAGTCAAATTGTATTTATAACTAAAAACATTAGGGGTGGTAAAACATTTTTTCGAAGGCTTGATTGTGTTTGTGGGGTGCACTGTAACGTGTTCATGCTTCGTTTTTAAAAAAATTCATTATTTTTCATATTTTACCTTTATTCTACACTGCTCTGTCCCTCCTTGTAAAAACGTTTTTCGGTGCCCAAAAGTGCACGTTTTTCGGAAACGTCAAGCCCCTTACCTTTACCGTTAGTTTGTGCTTTGGTGTATTATAAACAATGGTGTAAATAAAACCATACCAATTTGAGCCCGAATCGGACCCAGAGAATGTTAGTGAAGATGATCGAGCAGAACGGCTGTTAAACGACGTTTCAGACTGGTTTGTTTTTTGTTGTCTCATGCTTTTTAGATGCGCTGTTATGACTGACTGTATGGCACCGTTACTTTTGTATTTTTAGAACGATTGGAGCCAAATATCTGTCGCCAGAACTATTAACCCAAAACGAACACTAAACCTTGGCTTTACTACAGTAGCCAATTCAAACACAGAACCATGTTTAGCATGCCTGTAGATAAACAATACATAAAAGCTGTAATCAAAGAATAATTTGCACTATAATTCCGAGATTGCTGTTGAGATTAAAAAGTTTGTAACGTTAGGTGTTTGTCGGATAACGTTAAGTATGTATGAGCATTTAAAAAAACTGGTTTGTAGAGCCAAACAGCAGTGTCATTTGTTTACTTCCTTGCGACAACATACAATTAACAATACAAACTATTACAGGAAAACACATCGACGAAAAATAAATCATACTTATAGGTTGTGGCCCGTAAACAACAGCTTCTGTTCTTAAAGTTGGAACTGCACCATCTTTCAGGCAAGCCCTTGTGCGAATCCTGCATTGAACTCGCAAAGTGTTTTACCAACCCTTTAAATAAAATGTGTTCCTTATCATAAACAGTATTTTATTTAAAAGGAGGGAAATAATAGCTTTTATAATTGAATAATAATTGATTTAATAAATAGAATATCTTTTCTTTAAATGCAATTTATTCAATCAATTTCAATATAAGGTATTAATTAATATTATATTGTTTGTTCAATAATTTTTTTTGTTATAATATTAGTTATATCCCCCCCCCCCCATTCAAAGCTTTTTGTAGTGTTTATGGCTATTTTTAAATCCTTATGGGTAGGAAGTCTATAAAAAGAATGTGTTTTTAAATATAAATGTCTAATTTTTACTATTTGAAATATTTCATTTTTAATTTTCTTCTTTCAGGGTGGCTCTGGACAGCGCAGTCAGAACGCCTCCCTTCAACAGAAGTCGCAGATCAACAAGTCGGGATACAACAGCTACAACTGGGGAGGCAATTAACCCCCCCGTCCTGCCCCGTCTGGTGTTCCAAAGGCTGGATTAGTGGAACCTTTTTTCTCCCCAGATACCTGCCCCTTTTCTTTGTCCTCCACGGCGCTCCCTCTCCTCTCTCTGTATGGTCACCCTGCAGTATCAACCCCATTCCACTGGTGGCACTGTCCTGAGAGAGAGATAGCACTGTAAGGCGCCGCTTGAGGAGGGGCATGGGGCAGAAGTCTTAACGGGGAGCGTGATATCGCCAATATATGGATAGTTACTTAGGCCTTCATGATCGGAGTATTGAGTGTTTGGAGTTTGTATTGTGTTCAAAATGCATAAAAGCCCAGAATTCCCCCCTCCCTTTTTTCTGGAATATGTAACATAGATCTGTTTTCTAAAAGGACAAATGTTTAGTTCTTTTTCCCCCCTTTTCATTTTCCTTTTACTGATGGATATAATAAAAAGAGAGGGGTTTGATAGGGAAAGAAGGCAGGATTGTTTTGTTTTTTTCCTCACATCGTTCGTTATTTCCTTCCTTTCCGCTGCTTGCTTGATCAGCACCTGCAATCCAGATGTACTTGCACCTCCTCTGTTTCTCCCCCTTTAATGAGTTTTTACCAAATTTTATTTTGGGAAAAAAAAGGAAGATATCACTCTAAATCGGCTAGTGCAGTTGTGAGTTTATTTTTTACCAAATATAAATAGATATATGAAAAAAAAATGTATAGGTGAGTTCACAGGCTTTGGTTCTGTACTGCGTGTGTGTATGTGCATGTGTGTGAGTTTGGCTTTATTTTGTGTGAATGAATGAATTGCATCATCAGGGTGGCCAGTATATGAATGTTCCACTTATAGAATTGGCTTCAATGTGTATTTCTTTTATTGGAGCCTTATTGTACTCTCCAGATGCGAGAAGTGCACTGGTCACCTTAACTTAAGACTTATTTTCTGCAAACTTTTTTTTGTGGTCTCCTTAACCCTTCATGTTGCAGGGAGATTGGATTACGTTAAGGCATGATTTTTGACCTCAGCGTTTTGCCATAAGCGTGAAGTTTCTCATTTATTTTGGGATTGAGGTCACTTTTTCTTGGCCACCCTGTGTCTTTCCACAGCCTTTGTCCTCCTGTCATACCTGCAGTCATTCTCCCCCTGAAACGCCCCACCTTCTGTCCCCATATATATTCTTTTAGTAATATGATTATTAGGAAAGTGCTGATGGACAGAATTGTACTATGGGTTTTTTTTTCTTTGTCAGTGACTTTCTTTTTGTACTGTGCGTTTTAAAAAGATTTAAATGGATAAACTTGTCTTGTACATATATATATATATATATTATATATATATAAAAACACAAGTACTGTAGACTGTTTGTTTGATGGCTTCTTTTCTCCCCTCTTGAATCCTTACAGACTTGTTAGCTTTTTTTTCATAATGTTTTTTATTTTGTAAAAAAATATATAAATATTAAGTAAATAAACAAGAAAGACATTTTCATCATTTTTGGATGTGAATGTCTTTTTTAAGAAAATTGTTTGTGTGCCTTTTAACTGCAGTCTGCTTCTGTGTTGTAGTTTTTAAGACTCAATATGAGGTGTATAGCTGATGCAGCCCATTTTAAAATGTCAAGTTTATAGGTTCCTCAGTTCATCTTTGCATAGAAAAAGGTTTAGAGAAGTTCTAACATGCATCTTGTGATATTAAAGTTAAATTGTTGCCATACATGAAACCAGTGTCTTGTAAGAGGTATGATTAAAGTGCTAGTTGGGGGTTTGATTTGATTGTAGAAGCTGTTGGGAAAACTAATTCCCTAGTAATTTGAGGTTGTAGGTCTCATTTGAAATTTTTTGCCCTTCAAAAAACAGGTTTATCCATGGATTACCCATAAAGATTATTGCCAAACATTGTAGTCAAATTAATTTGTTTCAAATTTCGTGTTTACATATACAGCATTGTATGCACACATAAACTTCCATGATAGTGAAGTGGAGAAATTTTGTTAGTGAACTTTAATAAAGTTAAGTTTTTTTTTAATTAAAGTAACTTGTGGTGAAGATTTATAAAACATTATAAACCTGTTTCACCTCATGAATGTGTAAACTGACGTAAACGATAAAAAGCTGACATTTACTTTGCTCAAGTCACATTTCTCAACGCATTATAATGCTACTGGCTATTTATTTTATTTAAAATATTTAAGTGTTATTTTTAGTTAATTTAAAGTTTGAAAAGGTATTACATAGCTTGTTTTACTAGTCGTTAATGACGTAGAAGGCATGCGTTAATGCAATGTACGGACTTTTATTTTGAAATCTGTTTTCCGGTAGAAAGATCTCGTAGGATTTCCTCGGTGTCCTGGATCTCTGATGCAACTTTGTTATGGTGTCGTTTGTGAAGGGTCACTGGATACTTCGTCCATAAATGAGCGTATTTGATCTGTTTCGTGGGTTTTTCGGGGTTCCCGGTGGTCATTATCGTGGTGATGGCCGCAGGTGAGTCTGCCTAACAGTTAAATGTGGAATAGTTAACGTTACGTTACCTGACATTTGACTCAAACTAACAAACTAATAATAATATACGACATAATAGCTGTTAAGAGTCAACTGTCGTATATTATTATAACAAACTAATAATAATAAACTATAAGCAATAACATTTTGTATAATATTGTATTAACGTTAGGCTTGGTGCCATTTGAAATTAACGCATGGTGACTGTTTTATACAAATAAACTATAGAGCATTGTGATATAACGTATTTTTGTTTGTCGGCACCTTTCTAAATGATTTTGTAATACATTAGTTGTGCTGTTTTATTCCACAAAGTCCGTGACAAATTGCTAAAATAAGTGAAGACATAAGGAAAATATGTTCCTCTCTTGTCAGTTTTACCTAGACAATAACAGTGGGCTGGTGCTAAAACTTAGTAATACACCTATGAATACATTTCTTAATTGTATCATTGTTTTTTTATTATTATTTTTGTTATAAAATGTGAAAAATAGTAATAATGAAGAATGAGAAATCCAGCCTCAGATGACACTTTCAGATTATTTTACGATCCTATAATAAAAAGATAAATAACTGTATCTGGTATCTAATGCTCTTATTAGTTTTTTTTAACCTGTCACTTTGAGTCACTGTGAGATATTTCTTTCTTTATTTATTAATTAAGTGTTTAATGTTTTATGAAAAATGTAAAGATTCTTTTTCACGTATATGAAGTATTAGTTCCTTCTCAATGCAAAAATAAACCTTGTTGGCCTGGTGTATTTATTTTTCCTGCTCTGTTCCTGATTAATACACTACAGTGACATTGCTTAGTTGGGATTGGTTTGCTAATTAGAATGTGTTTTAATCAGGGACCCCTTCTTTGATGGGATGATTCATGAAGATGATGATGATGATGAAGACAATGACAGTGGATTTCACTACGATGACTTTAATAGACCACGCCGGGACCCGTTAGATGATGCCTTCAGATTTGGTTTCAGCGTTGGGCCCGGCGGGATGCGCTTTGAGGAACCTCAGCTTTTCGGCCAGATCTTCAGGGACATGGAGGAGATCTTTGCTGGTCTTGGTCGATTTGATGAGGGCCATGGCTTTGGACATAGAGGTAAGTTTGCTCTGTTCCTCAAGTTTGTTTATTTGCAGTGATTTTTTTTCTTCCTGTTTTGTGCTAAGTATTTTTCTAGGTATCTGTACATCTTGCATGATTTAATTTAGATTTTATAAGCTGTTTAGATGATGATTGAATACATTTCAGTGAGAATGTAAATAGATAGAAGATACCCATATACTGCATCACAAAATTAATAAGCTCTATACATGTAATACACACATAGTTGTACACTCTTAGAGTAGGTTTACCCGACAACAATGTACTTAAAACGGAAAAGTTTTTCCTTCGCGTTTTTCGTAAACAGACAACTTTGTCAAAACGATCCCGTTCACAAGGATCTGCAAAAACGACAAAAAATTTTGTATTATGCTTCCAGGCCAGTAGGTAGCAATGTCACTTTGTAAAGAAACACTACACACCTATAGACTCAAGACATATTATTCATGCGTATGATGTCACCGTTTACACAAATTAATGTATTTTACATGGAGAAGATAATGGTATCGTTTTCAAAACCCATTTTCAAAAGTTTTCGTTTTCAGGCTCCCAAAACGCCGTTGTCGTGTTAATGAACGGCTAAAATGCATAAGATTTCCGTTTTTAGCTGAAGGGTAAGGATGACACTAAGATATAATAGTCTATTTAAAATAAGGATTATTATAGTTAACTAAAATTAAAACCATAAACAAACATTTTCATTACTTGAAATAAAATGAACATGAACTGAAATCAATAAAATATAAAAAATATTATTTTATTTCAGCTTGTTGCAGAGGGAAAAGTCCTTTTTTCATTTAGTTTAATTGATGTATTAAAATAAAAAAAGAGATCTAAAAAAAACGAATAAAAATGGCAAAAACCTACAACAAAATGAAAATGGAAATAAAAATGAAAAAAATGAAACTAATTAAAAATGTTAATAATTTTTAATAGTATTTCAAAAATAGTATTATAGTACTTCCATTTTGAAAGCTTATAAAAAAATAAAAATAAAAAACTAATAGCCATGTATTTTAACTCCTGCTGCTCTCCGCTTCCCCTGCCCAACAGATGTCCCATCAATAGAAGCTCCGCCTCCTCAGGCAGGTGTCGAGAAAGGCAGGAGTGGGACAGGAAGTAGTAACCCATTCAGAGATTTCATGTTGAAGTCTCCTGAGTGCTCACCCTACAATCCACCCCTCCCTCCCCCCTCTGTGGCACCAAAGGACAAGGATTCCTCATCTCCTCAAGGTCCCAACAGCCCCTTTCCCCAGTGGAGCCCCTTCTCAAAGGTGAATCAAAGTGATTCGGTGGACTTTTAGAGCAAGGGTGTCCAATCCAGCTCTGTCTCATTTTGCGTCACTTCACGGCCACTAAAAGTACATTCTATGTAAATGTGTAGTATGAATGTTATCCGGGCGTTCTACCTTTATTGTCATGATGTGGCCTCATGTAAAGTGTCTATCATATGCACACTGAAGATTCTCGCCAGAAGTAGTAGGTCATCCTGGTACTTTTTGCCTGCTTTTTTTTACTTCTTTTGTCAACATACTGTTTTTCACCTACTATATAGTAGAGATGTATGCTATTTCGGATGCAGCCAATGTCTGACTAGGCATACTAGAAAGTTCCAGGCCAGTGTCCTGAAGGATAGTGGCCATTCAGGAGCAGGTTTGGACACCCCTGTTTCAGAGTCTTTCTATACTGTATTCTCATCTGATTGTTTTCATTTTTAGTTTCATGATCTTTGGAAAGATAGTCTATTAAGACCGAAGGAGAACGAGAAAAAAGAGGATGGAGGTAATGATAATTTTTTTATGATTTAAATGCAAGTACAGACAGTAATGTTCTGAAATTTAAAAAAAAATCGCCACAATTATTCAAATGAAATAAAAAATGTTGTAATTCATGAAGAAGTTTGGATACTTTAATCTATTGTTCGACATGCAAACCTTCAAATAAAAGAATGGTAGATCACTGCAGTTTGAAAATTCAGACTTAATGTGAAGGAGTTGGAAAAAAGAAAAATGCAAAGGGGTTTAAAAGACACTTCATATTCAATAATATTAGTGATTTGACTACACTGACACTTGGATGAATAGATAACTGAATTGGCTTACAAAAACCTTTTGTCTTCTGGTTCCACCCTCAGACCTGGACTCGCAGGTGTCTTCAGGTGGGCTGGATCAGATCTTGACTCCAGCACCTTCACAGCCAAAGACGAGGTCATTCTTTAAGTCTATCAGCGTCACCAAGGTGGTCAGACAAGATGGAGTGAGTGTCCCTGTATAATTTGATCCTCAAAAGTATTTCTGATTACAAATATTGTAATAATGTTCAGCTAGCCTCAAAATATCCCACACATGTCCAGATGGTGTCTAACAAGTGATAATAGAGGGTGTGTGTGTGTGTGTGTGTGTAGACAGTAGAAGAAAGGCGAACAGTCAGAGACGGTGAAGGTAATGAAGAGACTACAGTGACCATCTCAGGGGGTTCTGGAGTCCAAGATGGGCCGCAAGATCAGTCTGGTCCTCTCATGCCAGGTTAGCCATTTCTAGCCATGTGTGGTCTCAAAGGGAAAAGATAAAAATTGTATTTAATATAAACATTGTAGAGTATTTAAAACACATTCTGGTTAATATAGTGTGTAAAGACATTTAAATATCATTGTTATATTCCTCAAGCTTTTACAAGATCAGTTTTGCTTCTTGAATCACACAGTAATGTATTTTCTGCATCTTTCAGGCCGTTCTGACATGCAGGATGATTTCTCAGTGTTTTCTAAGTTCTTCAGAGGCTTTCGGGGCTGAAAGGGCTCTGGACACAAACCAAAGGACAATCTCTTTCTCAGCAAACCTGTCAACTGAAAGCTACAATGATGATTAGTAGATATTCTCATTAATATGTGTGATAGAATTCTTCAATGTATATGTGGAGATCCAGTCTTGATGAGATAAGTAAACAACAATTATTTTCTGCCACAAAACGACCCTGATAACTTTGCCTACTTCTTTCTTTTGAATATAATTTCCATTAAGGATGTATAAATAATTATATCAATTTCCTGAACTTTGGGGCAGTTGTTGAAGACACCGTGTTCTGGAAAGGACGGACACATTTTTAATTTGTTGGTAAAGAAGATCCATTGGATTTCGTGAGACTGCAGATGATGGGCCACAGTTAAAAAAAATAAAAAAATAAAATATATATATATATATATATATATATATATCATTTTTAATGGTGTTATCACTAATTGTGAAATAAAGGAAAAAATGTGATTTGCCTTGTTTTTCTTTTTTTGTGCGGAAGGTGATGCTTCGCAGTCTCAAGTTGGTAATTTCCTTTAAAAAACACTCATTTAAGAGAACAGGTCAATACTGATAAATAATAATCTCTCTAGTCTAACAAAAGTTACACTGATGCAAAAGGGTTAAAAAGTAGTGAACAGTTCGTTCTGCTGTATTTTTGCGGCTTGTTAAAAGCTTTCTTTTAGGTTTCTTCAAGGTTTCTTGTAGAATGTGAATCTGGATGTAACCAATTCAGAGACTATATTTTATTACAGAACTATGTTCTTATGTTTATATATCTATGTGGTCTTTTTAATATGCTTTAAGAACAACCATGTGCAAATTCATGTCAACACCATTGAGTATTTTCTCCTTAAAACTGCAGTGAATCAAAGACAGTCTCTAAAACGCAGTTTGAAATTGCTGGTGTTTCTGCCGTCACAAAATACCTTTTAACCAATCACGTCAACGTGTGGATCTCTGAGCTGGTGTGAGTGAGTGATTGGAGGCGGGGCTAATTTGCATATTCTCATGACAGCATTTACTACATGAGTCAAGAGTGTAGAGTTGCATTCAAGCTATTTTAAGATGTGACATGAAGGAAAAAAAACATTGAAATATGTAATTTTGGTGATCAAATGTGAGTTTTAAGGGATAACATAATTAGCTAGGGGGACTTTAAAATAAGTCGGTAGCAAAAGCACTTCAAAGTTTTGTAAAAATAAGGTAGCAAATAAATCTGTATATACGTATATTGTTGTGCGGCTGTTTCAGGTTCCTGTTAGTCAGTGTCTTTCCAGTATATGATGTATACCAGTATGTAGTATGTTTAGCAACACAAAGTTTCACCCAGTACTGCCACATAGACTTACCAGTATAGAGATGTTCTATCTGTTTGAGTAAACTTGACAGTCTGTGGCATTTAGATCAATGCTGACAACGTGAGCTTATAAGAAAAATAGACAATAGTTCACTAAACAGTTTTCATTTTTTAACAGGTATTTAAAGTGTTTTAACAATGAAGAGAAAAAGTGAAAATCTCACAGGTGAACACCAAGACTGGTACACGACTGGTTATGGTGCGCATCACACCCATAATTGTGAGCATGGGTTAGCTTTGCACCCAATTTGATCTTTATCTAGTGACAGATGAAACACAAGTGACATCAACTTTATAGAGATTGACTTTATACTCAGTTATCTAATGATTATCTCCTCTTAAGTAGAAGCTAAGACAGATATAAGTTTACCTCAAAACTGAGTTTACCAAAAAAAAAAAAAATATCTGTATGTGCTTCTGAAAGCTAGTTATGAGACAACATAAAAAAAGGTTAGATATTGGTTAATGGATACGGGGTTGTCCAAACCTCCGTATCAAGGTCTTCAGACACACTAGAAACTTCCAGGCAAGTGTGTTGGAGCTAAAATCTAGGACGTCCGGAGCAGTATTGGAAACCCCTGCATAAATGGTTCAGCTGCAAACAAGGCATCTTCTGTAATGCCCTATTGTACTCGGATTATAGAATGGGAGAGGTATTTTGCATTGATGGCAAAAAATAGAACCTTTACTTTTCTTTCAAAGTAAACAGAGTAGATGATTTATACATATATCTGAGTCTTGGATAAGCCAACAGTGCATCACATATAAAAGTTAACAATAAACTACTCGTCGTTTTATTACAAAAGGGCAATGTACTACATGTAATTGTCATTCCTTCCCCAGACGCACACATAAAACACTAACCTCAACAGATCGTCTGAGTTTACTTATGTGGTGTGATAATTATCCAAACAGAAGACCATGCGTTGTCTAAGGTGCTGACTGGGACCTTCTCAATGGAGCCCTGAGAATCATCTGTCTGGAACCCCCGGTCTCCCGGCCTGCATTTACTCTCTTTGTAAACGAACAGAATCACAGAAAGTACAGAGGGCAGAAATAATGGATCGTCTGCTGAGGAGATGCCGAATCAAGAGCAGCTTGATCAGAGAATGTCTGGCTGAATTTTTCGGAGTCTATGTTTTGATAGTAAGTCTGTAATCTTCATATTTGTATTTTTAATACGGAAATGTGTTCCATTAACCCTGTAAAAAAATGATTTAAACAAAACAAAGATTGTTGGAGTACATTTTACAAGAAAATACAATTTCAGTCTTTCAAAATTTCATGTTTAATCAATGTGTTACTTGCCATTAAAAATGGTGTAGAAATGTAGAGATTGCTAGTAAAATTGCTAGTAAATTGTTAACAAATAATTACATTTGTATCTTTTCTAAATTTTGATTTTCTTTGGTAACACTTGACAATAAGGTTCCATTAACTAACATTCACTAATAATGAACAATTTCAATACAGTACATTTTCAAAACGCCTAGTGCTAATATCACAACACTTCATCAAAAGTGCTCTTTTTTCAAACATTTTAGCATATTTTCATTTCACAAAGTATCCTTTTCTCACAAAATAAGTTTCATATAAAGGTTTCATTCACAGTAACTGCATTTCATAAAGCGTTTACTATCAAACTTTTGATTTGCATCTCTTCTCGTTCAGTTTAATACATTTGTCTATAATTTTATCCAACTAAATTTAATGGTTAATCTATGAATCATTTGGTACACCTACAGATATCTGCAATTTCCGATATGGGTAACCAAATGGAATTAATTTTTTTTACATAAGTGATTTATCTTAGATGATAACCACTGTGTTCAAAGTGTGATCAGTTTGGAGTTTTGTACTAAGTGTTTTTACATCTTGTGAGAATAGTACCAGATCGATCATCGAATAAAAAAAAACTGTAACATGAACTAACAATGAACAATTGTATTTTTGTTAACTAATGTTAGCTCAGGCCCAGACAGCAACAGTGGCCCAGATCCGGCCCACATCTGGGCCGTGTGGAATCCATGTGTATTAGTATAGTCCGTATTAGTACATTTAGAAATTAATATTAACTAAGATTAAAAATACTGCCTTGTGTACATTACATCTCTTCAGTAGCACATGTTCAAAGAATTTCAGCAATATTCTAGACGTCAAACTTTAAGGACGTTAATAATCTTTTGCTGAGATAATAATCTCATGTCTGAGAACACGTTCACACCAGATTATTTCATCAACATTGCTTGATGTCACTGTCACTCCAGCTTTTTGGGTGTGGCTCAGTTGCCCAGGTGACGACCTCTCAAAACACTAAGGGCGACTACCTGTCAATCAACCTCGGATTTGCACTGGGCACCACATTTGGAATCTACATTGCAAAAGGGGTATCAGGTATAAACTCTCCAGTACACCTGTGCATGTTAATTATGTCCTTGTAAAATAAAATATGTCTCATCTGTTTAAGGAGCTCACCTGAATCCAGCTGTTTCCCTCAGCCTGTGTGTCCTGGGCAGATTCTCCTGGACTCGTTTTCCTTTCTATGTGTGGTCACAGCTTTTAGGTGCATTTCTGGCTGCAGCAACTGTTGCTCTACAGTACTATGGTGAGTGCATGTTGGCCTATATGTAAAAACACAGTACAGGAAGTACATCCAAATGAAGGCACTTATTCATACAGTATGTATTTTGTTTAGACGCCATAATGAATTTCACTGGAGGGGATCTGACAGTTAGTGGTGCCACTGCCACAGCTGGTATCTTCTCCACTTACCCAGCAGACTACCTGAGCCTATGGGGGGGAGTGGTAGACCAGGTCAGTAACATACAAAACGGAAATCTATTGTTTGAAACGCTAAGACTAGGATACTGGACTTTCAGAAGATCACCATAATCAGATATTAATAGCTAATTATGAGACACGTTACAGTGCCACTATATTGCTTTATCCATGATTACCTTGTGTGTATAGCCGTTTGGGAATCACAAGACTGGGTCATCTGACCAATCAGAGCAGAGGTTCACAGAAAGGAGGGGTTTAGAGAGACTGGATACTTGATCGAGTAATGTAAGGCAACTACATAGGTTTAGTTAAGGTTTAGGGGTAGGTTCAGGGTACCCAGTCAGTGTCATTACTACAATAAGTGAATAGTATGTTCATGCGAAACAGGACTGTAAAATAAAGTGCTTCCCTCAAACAGGCTAAAGAATATCGTCTTCATGATATTTGAATTCCACTTGTATATTAAAATTTAGTTAATGGATTTAGTTAGACATTTGTATTTAACTTTTCAAAACTATGCAAGACAAGAATTCATAAGAGGTTTGTTTAGCTATTCACAACTATTTGTAAGAGTTTCTATTTGTAAGAGGAATTACATGCCCATGACGCTGCCACTGCTAACTATTACCGATATCCTGAGATTAGTTTAACATAAATAGAGGTAATAAGTTCCAATGCCAGTAAATATTAGCAGAACACTCAGTAATACATTTTTGTACACCTTTAAAAGGACGATTGTTCGTTTGAAGTAGTTTGAGTAGATAAATGACCTCAGGAGTCACGGCACCAGGATCACACTGACCTCCGTTTGGCTGAACCAAGGAACGGTTCAGCTCAGTTCATGGAATTCCATTTCTGTTTAAAGCTATTGTGGTGGTGACGGTATTCCAGCATGCTTTGCAATTGAATGAGTTCTGACAGGTTTGGGTCCAAATACTCTGAAGTGAAACGGGTTTGCAAGAGTGTTCTTTGTTACTTAAAAGTATAGAATGTTATCAATGTTATAAAGTTTGTCGTGTATGTGTGTTACCATTGTTGAGATTTCTAGTCCCAGGAGTGTAGTGCACTCTTCAACCTAAAAGCTCTATATTACTATCGATGGTTCCGTGATGAACATTTAGAATTCATGGAATTTCCATTGATCAAAATGGAACATTTGGATTCTTAAAATGTTCTTTAACCTGCATTTAAAAAGATTCTTCTAAGAACTGCTCACTGAAAGCTTCTTTGGTGAACCCAAGATGGTTCTTCTATGGAATTACTGTGGAAACCCACTTTTTGAACCTTTATTTTTAAGAGTGTGGTGACTTGTTGAATGTAGGGTTTTTATGACATTTTCTACATTTTGTATGTCAATGACAAAATAACACATACTCTGCTTGAGAAGCTGGTGCATGTTAGTTTCCTTTACAAAATAACAATATAAGAAAATATGAAGTCACTCACAATGCTTTAAAAAGATTTCTTCAAAAACTTGAGCTTGTCCTGCAGATAATTGGCACAGCCGCTCTTCTAGCATGTGTTCTTGCATTGGGAGATCCTCATAACACACCAGCACCTCCTGGTCTGGAGCCTGTCCTGGTAGGAGCAGTTGTCCTGGTGATCGGCATTTCAATGGGATCTAACAGTGGATATGCCATCAACCCGGCACGAGACATCGGACCAAGACTCTTCTCTTATATTGCAGGCTGGGGAGACGAGGTGTTCAGGTCAGTGTAACATTCGCATAATGTCAAAGGCTTCTGATCAATTCATTATGCACTCAAATTTTCTTTGTTTGTTATTTATACTGTATTTTACACCACTGTTCAAATATTCGGTGTCAGTAACTTTTGTTAATGTTTTTGAAAGTCTCTTATGCTCACATAGACATTTATTTGATAACAAATTCTGTAAAAACAGTAATAGTGTGAAATAAAAAAATAACTGTTATCTTTTTGAATGTAATTTAACATGTAAATAATTCCTGTGATGGCAAATCAAAATTTTCAGCAGCAATTATTCCAGTTTTCAGTGTCACATGATCCTTCAGAAATTATTGCAATATGCTTATTTGGTGCTCAAGAAATTAATCTTATTATTATCAATGTTGAAAACAGTTGTGCAGCTTAATATTTTTATGGAAACCGTGATACATTATTTTCAGGATTCTTTGATAAATAGAAAGTTTAAAAGCACTATGATAATTACGTTAATTTGTTTAGTTTTGGTGGAATAGATCTGCTACGCCGCTGCTGCTGCTGTTATTGCTGCTGCTGCAGAGCAAGGACGGGACTTGCTAATACATACAAGACATGCTGCTGTACAATACAGCATACATTAATTACCCGTAGCAGATCTATACAGGTGGAGCTGGGGAAGGTGGAGGGTTTCTGAAAGCGCGCTGCACTGCTACAGAAAACACTGACCAAGTATTTGAAAGTTGGCTGTTAATACAGAAGGAACCAATCAGACGTTCCCTATAGAGAACGATGTGATTGCAAGCCAATTAGATCGCACAGACTGATAGGTCCTTAACTCACAGTTTCATGACTGGACTTTGACAATAGAAATACAAATCTTTTAGAATATTATAAATGTCACTTTTGATCAATTTAATGCATTTTTGCTGGATAAAAGTAATATTATATATCGCTCCTTTTATAAAAAGAAATCTTATAGTTCCCAAACTTTTGAACAGTGGTGTATATATATACCTTTACAGATAATAATAAAAAACATTTGGACACTAACATGAGACTATTTGTTGTCAGGGCCGGACATGGATGGTGGTGGGTACCGTTGGTTGTAACATGTGTTGGTGCTCTTCTGGGTTCATTACTTTATGAGCTGCTGTTTGGAGTACATCATCCAGACTCAGAGCCAATGGATCCTGAAGGCCTGACAGCGAAGGTCCAGCAAACTCTGGAGTTAGAGGATGCGCAGTCCAAGTTTGACACCATTAAAGAAAACGGCAAGGAAAGGATCTTTTCCATAACCTCAGCGGATATAAGATAAAATGAAAAGAATCGGTCAAACGCGAGATGGAATCTGAAATGTTACTATTTATATGTTAAATGTTTTAAATTATAAAAAGAATTTGGAAGCACAATCGTAATCACAATAATTGTCTGGCAAAGTTTTAATAACTACATCAACATCTTGTCTAGTAATTTTGGATTTTTTGTAGGTTTATAATCAAATATATCAACAATGGCTCGCTGATGTCTTAAACACTTTACTTTTTAAAACAGTGCAGCACAATATCTATTCAATGTTGAATTGTGGTTCAGTAAAGAGTACTTTATATTTTCTTTTGTTAGCAAAAATCTAAATATACTCAATTCCAGTTCGAATAAAAGTTCTAAAGCAGTAAAGCTTTAAAATAATGTTTTGTTTGTTTGTTAATATGAATCATTTTAACAATAATCCAACATTAATGCACTGTGAACTAACATGAACAATGATTAATGCATTGACAAATGAGACCTTATAGTAAAGTGCTATATATTAATTTTCTACGAACAAAAATTATTTTATATGTATTTTCATCATTAATTGCATTGCATTCAAAGATTTTGATAATGTTGATATTAAACTCTGTGCATTTTATTATTATTAGTGTTTCCCAGCATGCACAGGGACATAAATCATTAAGGACACCATCATCTGTACCGTACCAATTTACTGTTTTATTTAGAAATAGAACTGACACAGATGTACGGCAGTGAAACAGGCAGGTCATCACAGAATAAGATGGCTGTCTATAGACTGTCTATGTATGGGATGTATACATCTATTACTGGAGAAAGTCACACTCACACAGATGATTCACACGATCACAATATTATTTTTAGGAAATGTGGTTTTCGACAAGCACAGAACTTTCTGATAGAAAAGACTCTTATCAAAGAAAATAATACACAAACAACATTCATATTTGTACATAATTTGCCATAAAACACACAAGCAATCCTTCAAACTCAGTGTCGATTTTTTTCAATCAGATGAAGTCGTAAAAATTACATCAGGTCCCGAACACAAAATGTCACTAGTAGCATTTCAATATCACCGTTCAGCTATAAAAAAAAAAAAAAAAAAAACTGAACTGACTGAACTTATTCACATTTTCAAATGCAACAACCATATCAAACTGATGTACTGCATTTATACACATGTAGAATGTGCTCAAGTGTATCTGTGGCTAAAATGTTTGCATGTTTACTTATATTGACCTTTTTTTACTATTTAAACTTTACACTTCATCTTTGACCTCATATACGTGTTCTTCTTGCACAAATGAAACTTTTTCCACTCACTTATTTTAAGTTCTCAATGATTATCAAAAGACTGATGAATGCTTCAATATAAATAAATATCAGTACTACAATGTCTGTACAATATTACATTTAAAAGTCAGTGTTTTCCTTTATTTGTAAAAAAAAAAAAAACCTTCACTAGCACCCTTTTTGCTTTAATGCTTTTGTGGATTGACGCTCAGCTCAGCAAAACCCAGCAGGCTCTGAATTGCTCGAAATGTAAAGTAGTGTTCGAGCAATACAAAACCTGTCTGAGATACAATTTGACCTTGTGTAAATTTATTTAAAAGGCTGAGGATACAAATAGGGACCATTGGAGGAAAGGGGGAAATAACTTTATATCTTTGTATTTCGGAAGACAGATCACATTACAATCATAACGACAGGTTAAATTTTCCAAATTAAATGCATTATTTTAAACTCGTCTTATTGGCTGGTTCAAAGCCGTGTCCTGTTTTGCAATGGCTTTTCCTTTCTTTCTTTTTCCTGTTTGACTCATTCTACAAGGGCTTGTCGGTCCTGTGTGCCGTGATGAAGGCCATGCCATGCGTTCGGAAGTGTGTGTTAAGGTCCGAGGTTTTGTCGAAGCGCCGGCCGCACACCCTGCAGCTCACCCCTCCCTCCCCCTCCTCCCCCGCTTTAGGCGAGGACGGCGATCCGTCCTGCGGAGACGAGCCAGGCGATGTGTTTCCACCACGACTGTCCTGCTGACCTTGGCGCAAGCGGTGCGTGATGAATTTGTGTCGGCTGAGAGAGCCGGCCGAGGCGAAACAGGCTCCGCATTGCAGGCACTGCTGAGACGCGTTCTCCGCATCACAGTGGACGGGAATGTGGCGCTGGAACTCTTCCCAATCCTGGGTGGTAAAGCCACAGGGCGTGCAACGGAATGTGCCGTCGTCTTCCTCCTGCTCGACCGGTCGGTTTTCAGACGCTCGAGTTCTCTTCGCTGGACCCGAGGCGTCCTCTCCCGTGACGTCATCCGTATCGGCGCCGCCCCCTCCAGCTGGAGCTCCGCCCTCATTGTCAAGCTCAGATGAACTGCCCGCCCCCTCACCTGGAAGTGAACGCTTTCTGGTGTTTGGAGCGCTCTGAGAGAAGAAATTAAAATGAATGTGTGGATAATTAATTATAATAAACTATAAAGAGTGTCTAAACTGACCTGTCTGTCTGTTGTCTGTCGCGCTCTAATGCCATGTCTGACCCGAATGTGCTTTTCCAAAATCAGACGACTACTGAATGTACGCTTGCCCTCTGAGCAGTGCCTGAAGAGAACAACATAATAATAAAAAAATAATCAAATAAGAATCATTTTAGGAAGGGAAAGAAAGATTCAAATTAATTGCTGGTTGATGAATCACTCACGGGCAATGGAAGACTCTCTTGACGCCCTCATGTATTATTCTGACATGACGACGAAGGCTGTTTGCTGAACTGAACGAACGCTCACACAATCTGCAGGGGAACTTCTTCATTACCTAGAGGAAGAAATTAAAACATAAGGCAGGCATAAAACAAATTTGAAGAATTACCTTTTTTATTTAATGTATGTATATATATATATATATATATATATATATATATATATATATATATATATATAGGTCAAAAATGGATTGTAAAGTTGAATTAGTCAATATTGAAAATATGTTTGGGGTCAGCAAGATTTTTTTTTAAAAAAGTGTTTAAATTACCTTCAAATAAATGCTTATGAACTTTCTATTCACAAAGAATCCTCCTTAGAAATATTAAGCAGCACAACTGTTTTTAACATTGTTAGCATATTAGAAAGATTTCTGTAGGATCATGTGACACTGAAGACTGGTGTAATGATGCTGAAAAATCACAGGAAAAAAATTACAATTTAAAAAAATATTGAAATAGAAAACAATTATTTTTAATTGAAAAATATGTCATAATATTGATGTTTTTACTATATTTGCAGCCTAGGTGAGCACGAGAGACTTTAAAAACCAAAAAAATATCATAGACCCAAATTTTGCGCACACATTTTTTTATGAGAAAAGTAAATGAAAAAGTACTGGGGAAAATAATGACATTTAGAATTTTCTTTGTAGAATGAAATTTAATTGATCAAAATAAATAAACTATTTTAAATGCTATAATTTATATTTTTGCATCAATTATAAATGCATGCACTTTTATTATAGAATATATCTCTTAGCTACAATATATAATAACTTCTGTGCTTGTGTTTTCTTGCGATTACTTCTTGCTGTGATTGAATGTTCTCAAGAGTACCAACCGTGTCGTGGTCGTTCTTCATGTGGTCGATGTAATCCTCTCTCTCAGGAAAGCGTTTCTTGCACTCCCTGCACCTCCACTCCATATTCCCGCTCTCTGGAGAACTCGGCTGATCTTCCTCCTCATTCTCCTCCTCTTCTTCCTCTTCTCTCTCCTCCCCTTCCTGCTCTCCATCCTCTTCTTCCCCCTCCTCTTCCTCCTCTCCCTCTTCCTGTCCCTGGCTCAGCTCATCTGAATTGTTTTCAGCTGGTTTGGGTTTAGTGGTGGAGTTGTTGGCAGGAGCTAAGACAGGAGATGAGGTGGTGGGCGGAGTCTCTGCTTTGACGGACAGGCCTCTATGAGCAGTCTAAAGGGGAATAATGAAAGGCAGCTCTGGTTAAAAGCATGAGTGAGAGACAGGAAAATAAGACGATTCACACTGAGGTGGCTTTTGTACTTGGTATGAGCTTTAGACAAGGAGATAGACAGAAATCACTCAGTAAAAGCCAAACCAAGAGTTTTACTGTATGCCTTTGCTGACACCACATTACTTTAGGGGAGGTGAAAAGAATGGGTAACACAAAAGGCAAAATGACAATTCATTAATTTTAAAACTAAATCAATTAATATACTTAAATGGCTTGTTTAACAATAAACTAGATCATAAGCTTATTATTAATATTTGAATTATTATTGTTAAGATAACTACCTTGATGTGTTCCATCATGGAGCCTTTCTGGGCATAAAGTTTAGTGCAGTCTGGGCATTTGAACACATGCACCTTCTGTTTGGCCAGGTGAGTGTCAAAATGCATGTAAAGCAAAGGTTTCTGGGTGAACACTGTGTCACACATGACACACTTGTAGATCATCCTGTAGAATGAGTATAAGAATATAGTGAGGATCAGAGTTCATATATTTAAGGAATTTATTTTTAATATCAAAATATTGCACATCCATGGCACTATTCATGAAAAGCTGTGGGTGATGGTTCAACCTACTTAGCCTGTGCAGCTGTGAGGGCGGGATGCTGGGAAGTGATGTGCCCCTGGGCACTCTGCGCAGATTTGAAGGCCATCGGGCAATTGGGGCACTTATGAAACACCTCACAGTGAGCTGTCTGAATGTGGGACTTGATAGAATTCAAACCTCCGAACACAACTTGACAACTGGAGCACCTGAAATAAAGGATGTAGATTTGAGCATGTGGAAGTGTAAGTAGGCAATTTCTTTTTATTTCTTTGAAAAATAGAATTTCTTATAAAATCTCACAAGGAAACTGCCTGCAATATTACACTGATAGGAAATTGAAAGCCAGGAACCTGTAGCCGATGCGCCTGGCAAAGTGCAGGCAGGACTCTTCCAGATGGGTTTGAAACATGGCCTGGCGGGCAGTGCCACCACACTCTGGGCACACATGGGGTGCGCGGTGCTTATGGATCCGCTGATGGGCCGACACACTGCACCAGTTAGGCAGCATCATGGGGGGAGAGCAGAGCATACAAGTCTGAAATAAATAAAAAAGACACAGCATGGGAAATATAAAGGAGTTAGTAAATAAAGTAATTTTATCTAGCTTTTGGGCCCTATTTAAGAAACACAAGTAGAATAAATGCGTACATTGATCATAAAAGCATTCTTATGTAATTCACATTTCATCAAAAATAAACATTAAATGCATAGCATTTCTTATGCAACAATTTACTGTCAGACTGAATGCAAAAATATGTCGCAATGATTCTTATTATATTATTCTAAATATATTATTATTTTTTGGCCCTGATCTTTTATCGAAAGCCATTTGTTTTCTGAAAAAAATGACACCTTGGACTTGAAGATAGCACTTTGTTTCACAATTTTACAGTAAAAAAACTAAATATGTGAAAACCACCTATTTTAGCTTCAGGTTCTAAAGGGTTAAACAAATATTGTACATTAACTGTCTTATTGTTTTTTTCTATATTATTTTGGAGATTCAATATTATTACAGCATTTTAAATATATATATATATATATATATATATATATTAAAAAAAACTTTAATGTTAGGTGCGATTAATTACAAATAATTCAAAATTTTAATCGACTGACATCACTAATATATATATATATATGCATTATGCACACAAACATCTTTTTATATCTGTCAGAAATAAATGTTATAATATTTACTTTTTAAAATCATATATACACAGACACATATTTTATATAATATATTATTTTAAAATATATAATTATACATATTTTTTATAAAATCTATTTCTGACAGATACCAAAATATGTTGCAAAATTAAAATTAAAATATACTTTTGTGGTGAGGTAGAAATGCTGGTAGGGCATGTAAAAAAAAAGAAAAGAAATGTTTTCATACCCATCAGAAAGAAAATCATTGTGTTTAAAACATGTTTACAATTTTGCAACTTACCGAGTTAGGAGTAGCTCTGATTTGCTGGAAATGGGTCACTAATTCAGCCTTGCTTGAAAACTGGGCTTGGCATTCAGGACACTTGAAGTTGTGATATTGCAGGGCCTCGCCTTTCTTGCAGGGCAGCGGCATCAGGGCTTGGGGACTCTGGGGTCCGCGGCGGACAGGGCTGGGCTGGGTAGAAGCCGTGCCTGGAGAGGGGGAATCCTTCAATGGACTGGAAGTGGACGGTTGAGTTGTCGCCCCTGTTGGGGTGGCGGAGGATGACAGAGGTGGAGAGGACATCGATGGAGAGAGCATACCTAAAGGAACAAGAACATTTATTCAATATTAAGCTGAACAAGTCATATTCAAATCTTCACAAAAATCACAGTATTTTTCATAACTTACCAATGGGAGTAGTGTCTTGCTGGCCAATCATCTGCTCCACTGTTACTGGTCTCATAACCAAATGTGAGCACTGCATGACCAGGCCTCGTTCCTTGTGCTCTCGAGCATGTAGCAGCAGGCTGCACTTATTGAAGAAAGCCAGCCGCTTTGCGCAGTGATTACATGTCACTTCTATTCTCAAAGAGCGCCGGTCGTAGTGTCGTGCCAAACTGCGCTCCAAAGCGAAAGAATCTCCGCACTCCAAGCATCGGTAGCCGGCAGCAGGCAAAGGAAGACCCCATTCAGGGGGTGGGGGGGTCGAGAGGTCCGGACGGTAGCTGGGCAGCAGGTTCTTGCTATTCAGGATCTTGTTGAAAGCCTCAACCAGGCTGGACTGGCTACGGGAAATAACAGCACCAGTGCTGTTGACGATAGATGCAGGTTTACATGGCACAGTACCTCCATTGGCGGTTTTAGCAACTGTAGGGCGCACGCTTATTCCACCAACAGCTGGAGCGACTGGCAAAGTGGTGGCTTTTGTGATGCTCACTGCTGTGGCAGAAACTTTCATTTTATCGGATTGCACTGTCATTTTGTTTTGGACCTTACTGGCAGCTGCTAACATGGCACTACTGGCTTCTAGAGTGGATACTGATAGGGTTGAGCTTTTTACCACTAGACCAGCAGTGGCGTCATTTTTCCTGGTGCCTTTTGCAGTGCTAGTTCGATTTCCCGTTTGGGATTTACTTCCATCTTTGCCTGCATTGGCAGCACCTCCCTTACCGGCTACTCGGGTAACTGTGCGGGTGATGCCTCCTGTAGATGTCTTAATGGTCTTGATGCGTACTTTAAGTGGTCTGGAGGGAACATTGCTGCCAGCTACAGCTTTGCCACCAGTGCTTGGTGTTGAGCCAGTGTCCACTGGGAGGGACTGCACAGTATCTACCTCCAATTTCTCTCCATCCCTTTTCCCACTGTCCTTACCATCCACATTAGCCACATCTTTTCCATTCTCTGTAGACCCTTTGTCTACTTCCATCTCCTCTTCTTCTTCCTTGGGTTCTTGAAGGGCAGCAGATGGTGATGAGGATGCCACCGCTGGGCTGCATGATCTTTTGGTAACTGCAGACGTTGGCATGGAGGACTTGGGCATCTCAGGCTCAGGGCTCTCCGGGGAGTCTCGTTCTTCAATCACATGCTCTGGGTTTCGCTCCTCTTGGGGTAAACTCTTTCCAGTTCCTGTTTGGACTGGTGTGGAAAGCCAGTTCTGTTGAGCTCGAGGTGAAGCTGGTGAAGCCAAGGGGATGTCACCTGGTTTGGGGTAAGCGCTAGGTGATATGGACGTTGAAGGAGGGAGGGAAGGAGACTGTGACGGTGACCTCAGCCTGCGTGACAGTTTCGGAGGGGTGGGCGAGTCTGGACTCTCGTGGATGACTAGAGATCCTCCAGAATCAGGATCTGAGTCCTCCTCATCAGAATCTACGCGTCTGAATGCAGACGAACTAAGACGTGGTGTTCCGTTAAACGGCTCTGTTAGAGATGTAGCAAGGGGAGACGATGCCACAGCCCCAGAAACTCTGGAACCAACTGAAGGAGAGGATGATGACGGTGAGGAGGATGAAGCTGTGGAGGGAGTGGAAAGAAGTGGTTTAGGTGGGGGAAAGAAAGGAGATGCTGCTCCACTTGCCCCACTAGGAATTGCAGGGGCTTTTGCCTTGTCTGCACCTTCTATGTTCATCTCCTGCTGCATATGCTGCTGTTGGAGAAGCTGCATTTTCCGGGCCCTTCCAACAGAGTCTCCAGCACCTTGTGCCATTAAGGGCTTCAACTTATTGAAGATGCTGCTACCCTGTTTGGAACTGCCGGAAGATCCAAGGACAGCTCCTGTGGTCTCTGGTATCGTCTTTGAGCTGCATATGGGCCACTGCTCCCCATTTGGCTGGCAACGGGTCTGCGACATATGTACCGACCCACCGGATGACACAAATCCATTATGGTTGAGTGGGTCTGGTACAGAGTTGTCACCACCATCAAAGGGCTCAGGGCGAACACGGTTCTTCACAATCACGCTAACAATAGAAGGGTCACTTTGAGAATCCGAGGATGGGCTGGGTGATCTTATGGCTGAACTTCCACCTACTGAAGCATCCCCAGACTTTATGAGTGATCCCCCGCCTGCTCCTTGATGCCCCTCCACCTCATCCGGTGCTGACTGGATAGCCTCTTTGGCATCAATGTCAGGAATGTCAAACGCTGCCAATAGGTCATCGAAATCTGGGGTTTTCATGTCCCCCATGCCGGGTCAGTGGACTCAATCCTAGAACAAAAATAAAATTTCTGAAAAAAGTGTGTGATAAGAATTGCATTAAAGAGATAGTTAATCAAAAATTACAATTCTGTCACCATTTACTCACCCTCATGTTGTTCCAAACCTGTATGACTTTCTGTCTTCTGTGGAACATATAAATAATGGAAGTCAATGGTCACCAAAACAGTTTGGTTGCCAACATTCTGCAAAATATCTTCTTTTGTGCTTCACAGAAGGTGGTCATACATGTTTGGAACGACATGAGGGTAAATTATGACATAATATTCATTTTGGGGTGAACTATCCCATTAAGTCTGTGTTGACATTATTTTCTATTTAAAAATGAAATTAAGACCCAGTATTATTTAACATTGTTCATACAAATCAGTGTGATTTTATGGGGTCTTTCATGCAGGCAAAGTGTATGCGTTATACTTGAAACAATATCTCAAAGCAAGTCATCTGTTTTCATAAGGTGATTTTCGTATATAAAAAGGCTGTTGTGCTTAAACATAGTTAATTAAAACATTTCAAGAATTCCAGCTTTTTGTAATCCTAATAGAAACGGCTTCGTGTTGAAGCACCACTAAGGTTAAATTGATAATGATTTTAGCCACATGCATTAATCTGTTTTACTAATTGCCCATTCTTCACTTTGACAACAACTAAAAAATATATACAAATATATAAATACATCGCGCTACAGCAAAATGCCATCGAACGGCTTTTGTTAGCTTTGGCTAACAGGCACGTAATGATTCTGTATAAACTAAGCATTAATGTCTGAACTGGAAGACAAATTCACTTATGTCATATAAAAAATATATAAATTGTATTTTTTAATATCATAAATATATGATCCAACACTCATTTGTTCTTTGCTTAACAATGAATCATTTTCAGGTAACAGAGCTGTTTAGCACGCTACAGCTGCTATGGTATCAACAAGAGAATCCAAACAAGCCCTCTTATATTAAATAAAAACATTGCATAAATACATACTTGGCCAATAAGGAAAACAGTGATCCAGTAACCATTAAGGACGTTACAGCAATCAATTTGGTAAATACAAGACAAACACAATTGCCTGAGAACGGCTAAACCCTACATCTGACCTGGCTAACTACAAATGGGGACCGAAATTTAATCGCTAATGGTAGGATTAAAGGGCTATGCCACATTTTGTCTATTAATTGTGGTTTTGGTGTTGATATATTGATAAATAAAGAGCTCGTGGGATGTTAAACAGATATACGAGGTGTATTTTGGGGTTTGTTCTGTCATGACGGCGGGGTCCGTGCTGCCCCGTCGCGAGGGTCATTTAAGCGCAGGCCACTGCATGTGCATAGCAACATTTACCTGTTTATAAATAACCTCACATGGATGCCACACTATGTCTTTATGATCATGCATTTTTTATGTACGTGTGTATTATTTTTGTATTGTGTATTTCCATGCACGGACAGTGATTTTGTTTACCTGTTTTTTTGAGATTCCCGACTATCCTCGCTCCAGATGAAGCGCCTTCACTTCCCGTCATCGATCGAGTACGGCCAGGTCTTGGCAGATAACAGTGAAAATAATGGGCAGGAAAATTATTTTCGGTCTTCTTTGGTTATATTGTTATGATTGCATGAATAGGTTTGGTTAGATTTAACTTTTTCTATTAAACTCAAGGAATAATATGAACATCATCATTGTATTTTATTGATGTATAGACGATGTATATTTACATCCTTCCAGGATCTCATGTTTCACTGTCTTTAGGTTGATTTGGTTTAGGCCTTTATTAGAAGGATTGCGTTTTTTTCATCCCCCAAAGCGCAGAGGCTTCATGTTTATCATAGTATCGTATAGTATATATTATAGCCCATAATTGAATAGAAAACAGCCCCGTTTCTTTTCCTATATGCATTTCCAACATTTAAATATGTTGTTGCCGTTTCATACATTATCCACAAAAATATCATTGACATCTCATATAATAATCAACTATTTAATCAATAGATTGTTAACCAAGACATCACAGTCAAACTGTTATTGTATTCGTTATTGTGAAATGCATGGGTACATTCACATAAATCTTTAATTTGTAAATCGCCAGTTCCTTGTTATTTGGTGAAAAATCTTAAAATCGTATTATTCCCAATCTTTAAGTGCCTTGAAATGCATAAATATACACAGCAAAAGCAATTACTCGAAAAGCAGCAATAAACATTTATCTCGGCTGATGTTTTCGTGGACTAGGTTTTACTGCCATCTAGAGATATCATTGACGGCATGCACGATCACTGGCACCTCTTCCAGCATTTTTAAATTCGTAATAATTTAATTTGTTGGTTGTCGTTATAACAACAGTATAAAGAAATAGCAAATACGTACAATAAAAATGGGTATAAGGAATAAATAAATTAATTAAGAGGTCAGAATCAGGTCAGAACCATATGCGATGAGCCGCGCAGAAAACTGAAAGTTTTTTTTAGGGTTATTATTATTATTTTATTTTATTGAATAAATATCAAAACAAACAATACAAATACAATACATTTCAAATGCTAGGGGGAGGTATACACCGTATTATAGGACTACTTTAAAGAGTGTACATGCTAGTAAAATTCTAGCGTTTCTTCGAGGGTAATATTGCCTCAATATAATGCTTCACTTCATTTTTAAATGCAATAAAGCAAGTATTTTCCCCTGAAAAATGTACATTTATGAATGTGAAATTTAGCCATCAAAATAAAATAAAAATAAGTGCGGGGTTTGTTTATCTATGGAGTTTAAAATAATACCTAGTAGGACATCTTTCCACAGTAATGTAAAAAACTTCCAACAATGAAATCAAGTAAATTTTGCCAGAAAACTGAAAAGGACCATAAAGACTTTTATTTGTGAAACGTAATCACTGACATAGGCCGACGTCTTAGTGACGTCCTCACATCTTGACCAATAAGAAATTACTTGTAAAACATTCGAACGCTTTATGGGCGGGATTATTTAGTTCGCTGAGGGGGAAGTTCAAGCGCCAGTAAGTGGTGGTTATTTTTGCAAATTGCGTTAGGAAAAAATATCTTTCACACTCAAACGAAAGTACCATTTGATGAGGTAAACGCCCAAATTATTACATTTTCAAGAAAGAAGAAGCAGTAAGTGTTATACATATAATAGTCCATGATAAATGTTGGATTTGCGGTTGCGTTCATTAGCTAGAGTGGTATGAGGAGCTAGCAGCACTGTAGGAAAAATCTGATTCCTGTATAAATAAAATCTCTTCATTTATATACAAATAAAACTGGTATCTATTAACGTTATTGTCCTTTAAACTGAAAAAGTATTAGTTGACTGCACATAAACGATGTAAAGTTTATGACATGCCAGTTATTCCATCTGTTTTTTATCCAGAAACAACATCACGCCATGTCCCACAAGCAGATTTATTACTCTGACAAATATGACGACGAGAAATTCGAGTACAGGTAGGCAAATATTCAGTCCATCTGTACCGTTTACAATTATTGTTTTTCGCTGTTATGTTTAGAAGTTCCAGAGACCACAGTGCTGTACATGTAAAAAAAAACAACAACAATTGTGTTCCAGTGCTTAGCCAAATATGAGACAAAATTAAACGTTTGACAATAAAAGTAGAAAATTAGTTTTCATACGTTTAGTAAAAGTATAAACATCATGATATGTAAGTACAACTTTTCTGAGCTATTAAAATTACATCTACAGACATAATGAGGGTACAGTGTAATTTGCTGTTTTCTATTCATTTTAGGCATGTCATGCTTCCTAAAGATATTGCCAAAAGAGTTCCCAAGACCCATCTCATGTCAGAGACAGAATGGAGGAACCTGGGTGTTCAGCAGAGTCAAGGATGGGTGCATTACATGATCCATCAGCCTGGTGTGTGTGTGTGTGTGTGTGTGTGTGTGTGTGTGTGTGTGTGTGTGTGTGTGTGTGTGTGTGTGTGTGTGTGTGTGTGTGTGTGTGTGTGTGTGTGTGTGTGTGTGTGTGTGTGTGAAGTAGGTGTCAAGAACATGCTCAGATATTACTTTTTCACTGAGTGTTCATGTTTTTTTTTTACTTCTTTTCTTTATAGAACCACATATCTTACTCTTCAGACGCCCCTTACCCACTGTCCAATCCCATTGACCCCAGAACCACTGGGATTCTGTAGTATGGACACAGTCTGAAGATGTCTGAGAGATGCTGGGTACATTCCAGATCAGATGGTGTTGATATAATTTGTGCTGGTTCTGACTTCTGCGTTTATTGTAGACTATTCTGTGGGTCAGATTATTAAATTGCTTAATCGCTGCCTTAAAGGGTTAGTTCACCAAAAAATGAAAATTCTGTCATCATTTACTCACCCTTGTGTCGTTCCAAACCCGTAAGTCTGTCGTTCATCTTCGGAACACAAATGAAGATCTTTTTGATGAAATCTGAGAGATTTCTGTACCTCCATTGACAGCTACGCAACTACCACTTTGAAACTTCATAACTGGATTAAACCACTAAATGCATATGTTTTCATATTAGTTTTAAAATCTCTTTATGAACTTTTCGAAGCGTCAAAGTGGTAGTTGCGTAGATGGTAAATGGAGAAACAGAAATCTCAGATTTCATTTTAAAATATCTTCATTTGTGTTCCGAAGATGAACGAAAGACTTACAGGTTCGACATGAGGTTGAGTAAATGAAAGAATTTTCATTTTTGATTGAACTATCCCTTTATCTGATGTCTACAATTTCCTACTGCACATATATTTATTATTACTTACTACTTACCAAGCCTACGTTTCCATGAATTCTGCTTTACTTTATGAATTGGCCCTGAAAGGTCAATCAATAGTGGAAAGGTTACTGAAATAAATTTCTTCCATTTAAAACTACTGTTTGTACAAATATCTGTTTCAACATTCATAGGAAGCAGCTGAACTAATTTTTGATTTATTCAAAATTGTTTTAAAAACTCCCACTAAATGTATAACATTTGACTGATAATATATTAATTAAAATTAAAAATAGAAATGGTTGCAGTTCTCTTTAACGGTGTATAAATGACATGACTCACCTTTATGATTGTTTCTGTTTTATGACAAGCATTACACGCAGCTGTACTTTGCATGGCTTTGTGTGTGACCACAATGTCCACAAAAAGCAAACTACTATCCCATTATGCTTGGATATACATTGAGCTGTATAATCCCATTGTAATGTTGGATCCAGACTTGAGTCAACTTTTTATTTTAACTGCAGCTATAACAGTTTTTAAGTATTTTTTATGCTACTGTTTGTCATAAAAAAATTTAGAATGTTATATTGATCAAACAATGGAATAAGGAGCCAGGTTTTACCTGTGTTTTCAGAGTTTTTGCTAAAAATACCAGAGCTATGCAAAAAATGTACAAGAGTTTAACTGTTACATTCTTCTGTTTTATTGGCAACGATTTAGACAAGGACAGTAGGGACATACTATTATCATGTCTAGAGACCCCTGAATACCACCAATATTTATTGCGATTACAAACTACTGTCAATTTACGCATATTTTGCATTAACTGCTTACAGTGTTCAGGGCTAGCAAACATCCTTTAAGAGAATCTGTAGCTATTAAAGAAGTATACTGCATCATTCGACTTGACTATATGTTAAAGTTTTTTTGTAAGGATGGCTGGCACGAAACAGACGTTCCGAAGCTTTGCGAGATCCCGAAGCAAAGATGATTCGAAACACTGATCCGAAGCGTGATTCAAAACACCCACGTCACGTGACAACGGCTAAATGAAGCGTGGCTAAGTGTTTCATCAGGCGGAGTGCTCCGCCGAATCAGGGTTTCATTGATTGGTCGGTTCGGGAACAAATCACACAGTATAAAAGTTTTGTCAACGCATTTTCATATCGTGGGTTTTTGTGAGAGGAGTTTGGTTTTGAGATAGCGGATTCTTGGTGATATAGTGACATTTATAGTGCGATTTGTTTAGTTATATTTAGGATTTAATTTACATTTACACATTGACTTAGAGACACACAGAGTACATATAGTGACACATTAATAGATGCATTGATAGAAATATATATATATATATATATATATATATATATATATAGATACATATATATATATATATATATATAGATACATATATATATATATATATATATAGATAGATACATATATATAGATATATATATATATATATAGATACATATATATATATATATATATATATAGATACATATATTACAGATACATATAGATTATTAGATAGATAGGCTACATATAAAATAGATAGATAGATAGATAGATAGATAGAAATGGAGGCTCCACAGAAGAGATGCCGTACATCTGTGGTGTGGGAGCATTTCCATTTAGAAACCCCAAATAAAGTGAGATGTGTGTATTGTGATCGGCAGCTAGCCAACTGCAACAATACAGCATCCATGATGCGCCATTTGAGGAGCACTCATCCTGCCATTCTGCAGGGTGGAGAGGATGGTAGTGTTCCCCCTGTACCAAGGCCTGCTACTGACACTGCTGGGCCATCTAAGCAAGGTATGCATTGTTTGAAATATAGGCTAATTATAAGTGAAATATAATAACTAAGTGTTGGGCCATTGTTTAGAAAGGCCATGGACTAAGACATGCCTAACATCCCAATCACAACTGCCAATCACTTTAAAAAACAAATGTTATCAATATAATATTATACTTTGTGAATATACATTTTATATGTCTACATATGAGTACCCAATCTACAGCCAAGACATCATTTTGTTTTTTTGTAATTGTTGTATTTCTATAATGCACTTTATCTTTCTCTGCACACTGAGCATAAATATTCATAACATAACTTTGTTTAGGAAGGTTTCCAAATGAACCAGTAGACTACTGTCACGGTAGGCTACTATTTTTCCAATATATTTGTCTGAAAGTATGTTTTATCTTCTCTTTTAAAAGGCAGACAGAGGGAATTGGATGAGGCTCTTCTGAACATGGTGGTGAAGGATCTGCAGCCCTTCACCATCGTGGAGGATGAGGATTTCAGGGCCTTTGTGAACAAGCTTGATCCAAGCTATGTCCTCCCATCCCGGAAGGTGCTTAAAACAATGGTCAGCGAAAGGTACAACACAACCAAGGAGAAGACAATGGAGGACCTACAAAAGGTGGAATTTGTTAGCCTTACGGCTGACATGTGGTCTTCCATTAATATGGATGGATATCTTGGTGTAACATGCCATTACATAACACCAGAGGCAACAATGGCAACTGTTTTACTGGGTGTAAGACGGTTTTACCAAACCCACACAGCCCAGCATCTCATGGAGCCTAAAGCCTTGCTAATGGCTGAGTGGGGAATAACCTCCAAAGTTCACTGCATGGTGACTGACAATGCATCCAACATGATCCTAAGTGCCCAGCTACTCAACCTTCGCCATGTCCCATGTTTTGCTCATAATTTGAATTTGATAGTGAAAAAGGCCCTGGATCAAACCCCAGTCATCAATAAAATTCGCCAGAAAGATAGTGGGGTTGTTCAGATCCAGCTGCAAAGCAAAGGACAAGCTTGTGGAGATGCAGAGCTTGATGGGCAGACCAAGTCTGAAAATGATACAGGAGGTTGAAACGAGATGGAACAGCACATTCGACATGCTACAACGCTTGTATGAGCAACGTGAGCCAGTGGGTGCTGCACTTGCCAATTTAAACAGTGATACTGCTCCCCTGACAAGTCTTGAGTATGACATTATTCAACAGTCATTGACACTTCTTCAACCATTCAAACTAGCAACAACAGAGATGTCAGAGGAACAGAGAGTGTCTGCTTCAAAGCTCATACCATTGTACAGGATGTTGCAGCACAAGCTTGCACAGAAAAAAGGAAATGCAACGCAGGAATCAACTGTACAATTAGGTAGGACACTATGACCATACGTGTAATTGGCCATAACTCTCATATTGTTGTCATTATTTTAATTAATATGGTTTTCTCTTGTGTTGGCTCATAGGCTCACATCTACAAGAAGGTCTGCACTCCAGATGTGGAGGGTACGAGACTTTTAGAGCCTTGGCACTGGCTACACTGCTGGACCCAAGGTTTAAAAATGTGGCTTTTGGAAATCCTGCCAAAGCCCTGGATGCTGAAAAGCACATCACACTGGAGTGTGCTTCACTGATGCGTTCAAACACAACTCCTGGTGAGTTTCAGTCTGTTATCTTATGTAATGTGATTCATGAAATGTATACTTCATATGTGTTGTCAGTTTATGATTTGTTACTAATTGCCGTTTTCTTTTAATTCAGAACCACAAATGTCAACATCAGGCCCATCATCATCAACACCAGTTGAAACACAAGACAGTTTATGGGAACATTTTGACAATCGTATCCGTGAGACCCAGATGATACACAATCCTACAGCTGATGCCACAGTGGAAGTGAAAAAATACCTCAGCGATGCGTTTTTGCCCAGAACTCATGATCCTCTAACTTACTGGAAAGAGAGAGCAGTAATCTTTCCTCATTTGTATGTCCTAACTAAAAAATATCTTTGTATGCCAGCAACAAGTGTTCCTTGTGAGAGAATTTTTTCAAAGGCTGGAGAAATTATCTGTAAAAAAAGTAGGCTGAGTCCTTCAACAGCAGAGAAATTAATATTTTTGAATAAAAATCTATAAGAAAGGGAGACATTGTGGCTTGATTTATTTTTATTAATATTCATTTTTCATGACCAAAATCACATTATGCAATGTGAAGAGACTACAGGTTACAAGCTTCATATATTACAAAAATACAATAAAAAAAAAAAAAACCAACACATTTTTTTATTAGCTCTTTGTAAAGGTTGTTTCAGATCAACACCTGCAAGTGACCACTAGGTGTCACCGTGGAGACGGGTTTCGGATTGATTCGAAGCCTCAAAACAAAATGGCACATTTGCTTCGACTGTTTCATTGCTTCACGAAGCCTCGATCTGCCCATCACTATGGACAGCCAGGCTCTTTAGCAATGACCTTTTGTGTCTTGCCCTCCTTGTGCAAGATGTCAATGGTCGTCTTTTGCACAGCTGTCAAGTCAGCAGTCTTCCCCATGATTGTGTAGCCTACAGAACTAGACTGAGAGACAATTTAAAAGCCTTTGCAGGTGTTTTGAGTTAATTAGCTGATTAGAGTGTGGCACCAGGTGTCTTCAATATTGAACCTTTTCACAATATTCTAATTTTCTGAGATACAGATTTGGGGGTTTTCATTCGTTGTCAGTTATAATTGTCAAACTTAAAAAGAATGAACACTTGAAATATATCAGTCTGTGTGTAATGAATGCATATAATATCCAAATTTCACTTTTTGAATGGAATTACTGAAATAAATCAACTTTTTGATAATATTCTTATTATATGACCAGCACCTGTATATCAAACAAGAAAGGGGAGGGGGCTTAATAAACTAAGGACAGGTGAATGATATCCTCCTAAGTGGATTCAGTCACCCTACTACACAAGGAAAGAAAATGAGGACGGAGGAATCGAATGAAAGCTTTTTTATACATTGGAATACTTGATCACTCGAGTCTCACTTCTTAGCATCATCAGCTGTGCTCAAAGGATCTGCCCTTATGTTGTGTTAATTTGGTTATTTAAGAAATGCATAATAAATAATAATAAAGCAAGATACCCTGTGGAAATATGTGAGATGTGTGGTTTATATAAATTGCAAGGGTTAAGTATAAATTAAAATTATTTTGACCGATGTGAAGGGGGAGGAGAATTTATACGTGTGTCACGTTTAGTCAATAAAGCACTTCCGCAAAGGATACACCTGTGTATCCTCGCTCATAACTCCTCAGGAAGCCTCCTCACTCCTCGATCCTTGAGGTGCAATCATAGACAGCAAAAGAAATGGACACAGCCACCCAATAGACTTCAACGGAGAAAAGTTAAGCCAATTAGAAGCACTCACTTCCTGATGGCTGAGCGTACTGCGCAGGCTTAAACTGAGCTTGACGACGTAGATGTGACGTGGGCAACCTGTCGGACAGTTTTAAGTCTTCTAGTAGCTATGCCACATCCCGAATTATTTCCAATTCCTCAAAAACGTTGTTGAAATATTTTTTTTCCCGTTGCTTTTATGGACACTCTATCCATGGGCTTCTCCCTTGACTTTATGCCTCCATGTCCCCCCGATTGCCTCATAGACAGTAAAAGATTGCCTGCGAACTTCTCATCCTGTCTATACGGTAATTTCTCTACTGTGTGACAGAGAGTCGCGTGGTTATGATGCAATCTTTAGCCTATTTTTACAAAAACGGCTTCTACGGGCCATAACGTAAGATACAAAGTAATGGAGCCTTTTATACATTGTCATGTTTCTTTAGAAATAAATAATGGACACATGGAGTCTTTGGACGCCTCAGATGTAAAGTTATTCGCTGTCAAAGTGATGCCAAAATGAATGGGAGTCAATGGAATGGTAACAGCAGGTGAGGGTCTGCTACAATGGCGGCCCCCAGGGAGGCTTCAGTTTCCGTCTGATGGATTACCCCCTTGGGTGCAATTAGAGAATTAAGATCTCAAGATGGCTGAGCTCGATCGGTTTCCAGGTCATAGGATGGAGGACGGAGGAGCGAGGAGGGATATTGAGAAACACCCTGGGACATCCTTCGCCGCGCCGCTGTGATGCAATCGGCCTTCAAATGTGGCCTTCGGAGGATGCAGCCTTCACATTGGGACACAGCTACTGTCCTCAGCTGGTGACTCACTCTCCTTGCGCAGCGAGCGACTCTCTTTCCTCACACAGCGACCGACTCACTCTCATCAGCTGGCGACTCACTCTCCTCACACAGCAAGCGACTCACTTTTCTTAGCTGGCGACTCACTTCCCTCACACAGCGACCAACTCACTCTCCTCAGCTGGCGACTCACATTTTATCACGCAGCGAGCGACTCACTCTCCTCAGCTGCCGACTCACTCTCCTCACACAGCGACCAATTTACTCTCCTCAGCTGGCGACTCACTCTCCTCACACAGCAAGCGACTCACTTTTCTTAGCTGGCGACTCACTTCCCTCACACAGCGACCAACTCACTCTCCTCAGCTGGCGACTCACATTTTATCACGCAGCGAGCGACTCACTCTCCTCAGCTGCCGACTCACTCTCCTCACACAGCGACCAATTTACTCTCCTCAGCTGGCGACTCACTCTCCTCACACAGCAAGCGACTCACTTTTCTTAGCTGGCGACTCACTTCCCTCACACAGCGACCAACTCACTCTCCTCAGCTGGCGACTCACATTTTATCACGCAGCGAGCGACTCACTCTCCTCAGCTGCCGACTCACTCTCCTCACACAGCGACCAATTTACTCTCCTCAGCTGGCGACTCACTCTCCTCACACAGCAAGCGACTCACTTTTCTTAGCTGGCGACTCACTTCCCTCACACAGCGACCAACTCACTCTCCTCAGCTGGCGACTCACATTTTATCACGCAGCGAGCGACTCACTCTCCTCAGCTGCCGACTCACTCTCCTCACACAGCGACCAATTTACTCTCCTCAGCTGGCGACTCACTCTCCTCACACAGCTACCGACTCACTCTTCTTCACCCTACTCGTTTTACATTTTTGTGTTGTAAATGTCATTTATTCAGAACCAATATTCCCATCAGTGCTATTTAAGCTGTAGCCTACTTAAATCAGCATATTTGTATATCCCCTCTCAAATAGATTCTCATGGCTTTTTGAAAAAAAAATTTTTTTTTACAAACCCAATTTCCAGTGTGATGGATTTTTAATAGATAAGATAGTAAACTGTCTTTTAGAACTAATAATTTTTCTGACTCTAAAAATCTGACCTTTAGATTATCTAACCTTCTGATAAAATTTTACCTGACTTCCCCTTTGGGTCTAATATGACTAAATAAACCTTACTTCCCTTTTAGGCATCCTAACATTCTAACATTTATTTATTTATTTTACTTATTAGTTTATTTGATAGGGACCATGCATATTCATGAACATTGTTGTATGATAATATACCATGTAAATATGTCAGAATTAGTAAAAGATACTACTTTTCATCTGCAGTCCCTAGGCCGGTAACATAAAAAACTAACAAAAAAATAACCAACAGTCATACAGCATTCATTCACTATGACAACAAATACAATTTGAACAAAATGTACTGTTCAAAACTAGAGAAAACTCATGAAACTTTGGTTGTCAAGAGGGCTTGTCTATGAAGAACCAATCAAATTGTGAGGAAGTTATGTAATGTTTTATGTCATTTTTGCCATACCTCCTTATTCTATTATGTGCACTCTATAAAAGAGGTTATTTCCAGGCATGGGGGTAGGGTTAAGGGTGAATGAGGCTGAACGCTCCACATAAACTCTGATAGCCTTGACGGGACAGAGTAAGCTCGTGTTTCTTTTGCCTTCTGGTGAGGGAAGAGCTGCTACTGTAATGACCTACGCTCTGAACGGAGTAGAGAGCACTTTAGGAACATAACCATGCCTTGGCTTAAGGACGACTGTGGAGATTATAGCCCAACTCCAGATTGCTGTTATCTGTGAGTTATCAACTGTTCCTCTGATTGGGCTACAATCTGGAGCCACTCTCTTGACTGAGGTGAGTGCCAGTAAGAGAGCAATCTTTAACGAGAGATGCTTCAGGTACGCAGACCATAGCGGCTCAAATGGGGCACCTTTCAGTGCTTCCAGGCCCGTGGAGAGGTCCCAGATAGGCACGGAAGGAGGTCGCGGAGGGTTCAGCCTCCTTGCCACTTTAAAGCCACTTAAAATAAAGTGGGACCTTGTCGGTAACACTTTATTTGAAGGAGTGTGCATAAGACTGACATGACACCTTTATAACCATGACATGACACATGTCATGAATATGAAGGAGGGGTTATGCATGTTTATGACAAACTGTCATTAAGTGTCATTAAGTATCTTTAGCTCAATTATGACATTTTGAATGCAAATATGACATTGTTTGAGATGTATTTGTTATGACATCTTGACATAAACCATAACATCATAAACTGTCAGTGTCTTTGTCATGACAACTTAACATTAAGTTAAGTTAAACTGTTATGATAAACTGTCATGTGGTTGGTTTTGACATTGGCTGTCATGAGGCCATTATAACTGTGTCATTAATATTTTTCTTGACCTCAACTACAGTGGTACAAATTGAATTTGTCATTAAAAAGTTATAATGGCTTCATGACAGACAATGTCAAAACCAACCACCTGACAGTTTAATGTAATGTTAACCCATAAAGCTAAGTGGTTTCTTATGACAGGTTGTGTCATGACAAAGACACTGACAGGTTCTGATGTTTTGGTTTATGTCAAGGTGTCATAACAAAGACATCTCAAACAATGTCATATTTGCATTAAAAATGTCATAATTGAGCGAATGACACTTAATGACAGTTGTCATAAACATGCATAAACCCTCCTTCATATTCATGACATGTGTCATGTCATGATTATGAAGGTGTCATGTTAGTCTTATGCACACCCCTTCAAGTAAAGTGTTACCGGCGAGGTTCTCAATATTTTGATTTTTTTTGCACCCTCAGATTCCAGATTTTCAAATAGTTGTGTCTCGGCCAAATGTTATCCTATCCTAACAAACCATACATCAATGGAAAGATTATTTATTCAGCTTTCAGATGATGTATAAATCTCAATTTAAAATAAATGACTAGTTTTGTGGTCCAGGGTCACAAATATGTAAATGTTAAAGTATACTTAACACAAAATAAATGTATTTCAAATACATTTTAGAATATACATTTTTTTCACTGGGGATCGAGTACCAGAAGCTAACAAACTTTATAAAATAGTCTTTCTTTAGTAATTAAACATTAACATTCCCTAGTTAAAAGTCATCACATCTTTTCCTGGAATTGACTATGATTGATTAAATTGGTTTTAAACAGTAGGGAAAATGGCAAACAAATTGCAGATTATCATGATCTTCATGCACGCAATCTCAGGGCAAACACAGAGTGGACAGACAAAAGAGAAATGCAAACAATATGCAAACTAAAGTGAGTCAATACAGCTGATGATTTTCATCATGTTCCTCAAACAGTGCTGAGAGTTCTGAAGTAACGTCTTACAAATAAAAATAAGCACTTGATAAGGAATCAAGTTTTTTTTAAAAACATATTACACATTAAAGTAAAACAAAAACCGAGAGGTTGCACACAACAAAATAGACTACTGCCAGTCAGGCCAGCTGACAGTCTTGCCTGGGCCCTGGACAAGATAATCTTAGATGCCTCCCCCCCACGCCCAGATCTCTCCTTTTCCCTTGCTCTTGCTCTTCCTCTGTTTCCCTACATTTTCTATAAATGTCTTAATTTTCTTTTCTGACATAGCCTCCTGCAGTTCTTGTTAAAACACACTAGACATACAAAATCTGTGCATTTTGGGCACTTTTTGTATGAAATCATATTTATTTTTTGTCCATCAAAAATGTGCTTTCACTTTTAATTAAGCATGAGCAGCGCAGCAAAAATAGATCGGATATGGTCCATTATCTGTTCACCGATGCCGACAGTGACGCATTTCAGCCGGCTTTTTATTTCTAATCTCCATAAATATATCTAGTAGTAAAGCTAATGCAAGGGCTAGAAATCAATGAATTCTTTGCTAATACTTCCTCGTCATCATGGAGAGCGCAATACGCACCGCTTTCTCCTTTCCACAAGCGCCTGCTCTCCCGTGGCGTCTGTCGTTGCTATGCAACAATGAACTTAGGCGCGCCTGTAAAAATGAGCTAATATCCAAAATATTTCCATAAGTGGCTCTTTCCTCCTTTCTTATCAACAAGTGGATTTACAGCCACCATATCAGCAGCACCGCCGGTCGCCATATCTCAGCACTTTTATGAAGAGGACGCAACTGCACGCTCTTCGGGCATGCACGCGCATCAAGTAGGCCTACCGGGTTTGAACCGGGTTCTTCACCACTATTTCAAGGACAATTAGGAAGAAAACAAATAAAAGTTATTATGTAACTCAAATATTAGATATTTTTTCCACAAATATGCCTATTTTATTTATTTTTTAACAATGATTCCATAATTTAATGAGGGCCCAGTACAACAGACCCGTTTGCCCCCCCCTGTCGGCGGGCCTGCTGCCAGTGACTCTTGTGCATCAAAACTGTACCCAAACGTCATTATGCATGCTTAGATGCAAATATATTATTCTGATAATATGGCTTAAAGATAAAAGCTCTCAATCTTTAAGATATTAATTTCAGTTAGAGTTCATATTCTTTCTCAGTACATTAAGCAATCAGAACAAGTAAATATATTCTACTGATTTAACAATTATTCGGTGCAATATAAAGTGAAATAAAATCACAAAGGAGAAGTGTCCCTCTCTCATTATCTTTCTCTTTTCCTTTATCACAACAAGACACACCCACAGTTGAATCAGATCTCACATCAGAGTTCTTACTCAGACATTCGACAGCTGAATCGACTGCAGTATTGAGCCCCACAGAGAAAAGGTACATTTTCTTTCAAAGTATATGGTGCATTAGGGTTAGGGTTAGCTATAAAGGCTTCTAAAACTTAGTTTATGTCAGACTGTATTTGATCTTATTTCAGGTTAGTTTTTTAAAACAATCCACAGAAATACATATTACTATTCCTGTCTGATTTATCAAATAAGCATTTGACATCATCACCTATAATTTGATGTATTTGTATAAAGTTTGGATGTGTTAAAATCTCTCCTTGGTTGGTTTAGATTGGTTTAGGCTTTTAAATCATGACAAGAGACAGAGAAAGCTTGACAAGTTTTAAATGTATTTTTTTTTCTTGATGGGTTTGGAATACTCTTGTTTTTTTTAAAGTTTTTTTTACACTGGTTTATTGATATTATGCATACTCTGCTCTGTAAGAATCGAACCTGGTTAAGCAGGAAGTTTATGGAGCGAATTATGTGCCATAATTAAACAAACAAATCCAGTATTTTGCAAACAAACTCGATCTGCTTTGCAAAGGAAAACTCGACTCGCAAACAAACTCGATCTGCTTTGCAAAGGAAAACTCGACTTGCAAACAATTAGAAAGCAATTTGCAAAAACAAAGGTCAATTTGAGCGAAAATGCTGTGGAGTAACCAATATTGTGTTTTACAAATATAAATAAATGAACCTAGATTATAGGCTATTTCACAAATAAATACAAGCCATCCTACAAATTGCATGTAACCTTTGAACAAATACCAAATCCAGTGCATACAAATGCATATCTTTCTGTTACGATTGTGAGATCTCTCAGATTGATTTTCTCACAAATGTGTCCAGGCAGATTTTCTCACAAATGCAGTTGAGTAACTTCCTCTTCTAAAACAGTAGATGGTGCTAAAATAGGGGATTACTCGATAAATTTAGCCCTAGTCTCCCGGGAGAAGCACTAATTTGAAACTCGCTTGCCTTTGCCTACAGCTGTGGAAAAAGTTTCTTACTTTATTTATAATAAACATCTTGAGGTCTTCTTTGGTAACACTTTATAATAATTGCACGCTATTAATCATTAGTTAACAGTTAATTCATAATTTATAAAGCATTAATAGACATTAATAAGCAGTTTATAAATACAGCTATAAATGCTTTATTCTTGATTTAAAAGCATATCTATAATGTGTTTAATAATTTTATTTTCATACTTTATTAATGATCAGTTTATCATTTCTAAATGAAGCATTGCATTATTTATAAACTGGTTATTAGTGGTTCATGTGGATCACTTAGAAAGTGTAAGTAAATTATTAATAAACTATTTAAATGTACATTGGTACATCTTATTATTCATACATATAGTAATAGTTACTTAGTGTGTTAATAAATCCTTTATTAACATGTATTTATACTGTAATTCATGGTTAATTCGGGTAGTTATAAAGCATTTAGTAGTGGTCAGTTAACTATTTTGTGAGCTCATCTAAAGTGAGGACTAATTATGACTTGTAAAGCATTTACAAAGGAGATTTAAAGGCTGTTAAATATTTCTATGTTCTGTATCACTGTGTTGTGTTTGTTTCATTTTTCTGTTTAGAAGATAGGTTTGGGAACCGAAAATCGGTTCTTATCCATAACCGGTTGCGTTTTTTCAAAAATACCGGAACCGTGCGTAGCCTAATTCCTGAGTTTCCGTACCGAAAACGGTTCTGGTGCGATGTGTGGACGAGGTGCTGGGAGCTTTTCCTTTAATAGCGACCTCTCACCACATGAATATTAAAATAGCACTGTCCCTCGCGCTACTCGTATACGTTTTGCGTCAGATATAGCCTACGTTCAACACAGAGAGAGAGAGAGAGAGAGAGAGAGAGAGAGAGAGAGAGAGAGAGAGAGAGAGAGAGAGAGAGAGAGAGAGAGAGAGAGAGAGAGAGAATAAAGACAAAGAGCTGAACCATTAATCTTTAAACGATCTCGATTCAAACACCCACGCGATCTTATTCCTAAATGACAAAAACTTCACACCAGAACATTCAAATCTGTTTGCCCACTGAGAGAGAGCAGTTCTACATGAAACAGCTTTACTTTCAGTCTTTTCAACAACACAAGTATCGATATTTCTGTGTTAAAAATATTCAAACGATCACAGAAATACTGAGATAAAAGTTTATAGTTCGAGAATAAACACTGATGTCTACGGTAGGTAGCAACCAAAACAGAGTTAGGCTAATCACCTTTTGAAAGTCGCTTCAAATAACGAAAATTCGCTTTAGAATTTACAAAATGTATATAATGAGCAAGTACATCATGAATTCCTTTTTTGAAACAGTGTCTTATCCTGAATCACTACGGTAAGCCTGGCTGTAGCTAATAAGCGTTTAGACTCGGACTACTTTACACTGGTCGGTTCGGCACTGCTGCGGAGTAGCCCAGTGCCTGCAAGGGTGACTCAACCCGCGTCATAGACATTAGTCTATGTAGCTCTGGCTACAATGTTCTTTCGCAAGACGCATGCATTTCTGTTTATTAACTGCTAGAGCAGTTTAATCCAGTAATGAAACAAGTGAAGTCTTTATGAATCAATCATTCAAACCGATTTTGTCTGGATCTTAAATGTGTGTTCAAGGATATTCTACCCCTTCTGAGAGAGTATTCTCCAATGCTGGAGATACAATAAGCTATAGGAGAGGTCCTAAATTATCCCTGAGAATGCAGAAATGTTCATTTTCCTTCAGAAAAATGTATTATTTTTGCAAAAATTGCTAAATATTATGTTGAATTTGTTGACATTGCCAGTCTGTTAAACTCATTTGACAAGTATCAGAAATAAAACACAAAAAGGATTGTGTATTTTCCCATTACTACTTTTTTTATTAGTTGTTTTAATTATTTTTATTGAATGGGAACCGGAACCGAAACCGGAATTGTTTGGCGGAACCGGAATCGGAACCGGAAAATTTCTTACGATTCCCAACCTATAACTGTTTAAATTTCCTTTATAAATGCTTTACATTTATAAATGCTTTATAAATGCCGCGAATGCCCTTGGCGCCGGCACTGGAGAGAAGTGTTACTAAGTGCTAATGTGTATTTCTGTCTAGATACGTAATAAACATTTAGCAAAGAAAAACCTCAATGATGTTTATTATAAATAAAGTAAGACAGAAACTTTTTTCCACAGCTGTAGGCCAAGGCAAGCGAGTTTCAAATCAGTGCTTCTCCCGGGAGACTAGGGCTAAATTAATCAAGTAATCCCCTATTTTAGTACCATCTACTGTTTTAGAAAAGTAAGTTACTCAACTGCATTTGCGAGAAAATCTGCCTGAACACTTTGTGTCACGTGTAGCGTGGTTGAAGCAAAGATAAAGCAGGATCCAACTGCAGCACACTCTTTAATCAACAACTCAAGAACAGGATACAGGATACAGGATACAGGATACAAGGACCAGAACAAGAATCACCAACACTAACGTTTAACATAGACAAGAACTCACAAAGACAGGCCAGAAACACAGGGCTTAAATACTAAGGGACAAACGAGCTTACAGGATAACGAGGGGGCGGAACTAACAAGAAACACCTGGGATAACTAAATGACAAGACAGGGAACCACTAAACATGACAGGACACAAAACCACATCGTAACATAGCCCCCCCCCTATGGGCGGCTCCCGACGCCCATCAAAACAAGCAAAACAGTTCAGGAGGGCGGTCCTGGGGGAGGGACGGGGGGGGCAGGCCCGCACTGGGAACCGGGACCAGGATACGGGCAAGGCGGGCCTGGGCCGTGGTGCATGGGTGACCAGGGCGGAGCAGGACGAGGCGAAGGCCAGGGAGGAGCAGGACGAGGCGAAGGCCAGGGAGGAGCAGGACGAGGCGAAGGCCAGGGAGGAGCAGGACTAGGCGAAGGCCAGGGAGGAGCAGGACGAGGCGAAGGCCAGGGAGGAGCAGGACGAGGCGAAGGCCAGGGAGGAGCAGGATGCGCGGGCGGCCAGGGCGGAGCAGGATGCGCGGGCGGCCAGGGCGGAGCAGGATGCGCGGGCGGCCAGGGCGGAGCAGGATGCGCGGGCGGCCAGGGCGGAGCAGGATGCGCGGGCGGCCAGGGCGGAGAAGTCCCCTCGGGCGGCCAGGGCGGAGAAGTCCCCTCGGGCGGCCAGGGCGGAGAAGACCCCTCGGGCGGCCAGGGCGGAGAAGACCCCTCGGGCGGCCAGGGCGGAGAAGACCCCTCGGGCGGCCAGGGCGGAGAAGACACCGGCTCAGGAACAGCAGACACCGGCTCAGGAACAGCAGACACCGGCTCAGGAACAGCAGACACCGGCTCAGGCTCGGAAACAGACGACACACACACTGGCTCGGAGACAGACGACACACACACTGGCTCGGGAACAGAAGACACACACACTGGCTCGGGAACAGAAGACACACTCACAGGCTCGGGAACAGACGACACACACACTGGCTCGGAGACAGACGACACACACACTGGCTCGGAGACAGACGACACACACACTGGCTCGGGAACAGAAGACACACTCACAGGCTCGGAGACAGACGACACACTCACAGGCTCGGAGACAGACGACACACACACTGGCTCGGAGACAGACGACACACACACACTGGCTCGGAGACAGACGACACACACACTGGCTCGGAGACAGACGACACACACACTGGCTCGGAGACAGACGACACACACACTGGCTCGGAGACAGACGACTCACACATTGGCTCGGAGACAGACGACTCACACACTGGCTCGGCGACAGACGACACACACACTGGCTCGGCGACAGACGACACACACACTGGCTCGGAGACAGACGACACACACACTGGCTCGGGAACAGAAGACACACACACTGGCTCGGGAAAAGAAGACACACTCACAGGCTCGGAAACAGACGACACACCCACTGGCTCGGAGACAGACGACAGACACACTGGCTCGGAGACAGACAACACACACACTGGCTCGGGAACAGAAGACACACTCACAGGCTCGGAGACAGACGACGCACACACTGGCTCGGAGACAGACGACGCACACACTGGCTCGGAGACAGACGACGCACACACTGGCTCGGGAACAGAAGACACACTCACAGGCTCGGAGACAGACGACACACACACTGGCTCGGAGACAGACGACACACACACTGGCTCGGAGACAGACGACACACACACTGGCTCGGGAAAAGAAGACACACACACTGGCTCGGGAAAAGAAGACACACACACTGGCTCGGGAAAAGAAGACACACTCACAGGCTCGGGAATAGAAGACACACTCACTGGCTCGGGGACAAACAACACACTCACTGGCTCGGGAACGGACAACACACTCACTGGCTCGGGGACAGACAATACGCACACTGGCTCGAGAACAGTCACCAGAACAGTAACGGCCACAAGGATAGACATAAACGCAGGGTCAGACACTGGCACTGGCTCGGGGACAGACAACACACACACTGGCTCGGGGACAGTCAACACACACACTGGCTCGGGAACAGACGGGGCAGACTCTGGCTCGGGAACAGACGGAGCAGACTCTGGCTCGGGAACAGACGGGGCAGACTCTGGCTCGGGAACAGACGGGGCAGACTCTGGCTCGGGAACAGACGGAGCAGACTCTGGCTCGGGAACAGACGGAGCAGACTCTGGCTCGGGAACAGACGGAGCAGACTCTGGCTCGGGAACAGACGGAGCAGACTCTGGCTCGGGAACAGACGGAGCAGACTCTGGCTCGGGAACAGACGGAGCAGACTCTGGCTCGGGAACAGACGGAGCAGACTCTGGCTCGGGAACAGACGGAGCAGACTCTGGCTCGGGAACAGACGGAGCAGACTCTGGCTCGGGAACAGACGGAGCAGACTCTGGCTCGGGAACAGACGGAGCAGACTCTGGCTCGGGAACAGACGGAGCAGACTCTGGCTCGGGAACAGACGGAGCAGACTCTGGCTCGGGAACAGACGGAGCAGACTCTGGCTCGGGAACAGACGGAGCAGACTCTGGCTCGGGAACAGACGGAGCAGACTCTGGCTCGGGAACAGACGGAGCAGACTCTGGCTCGGGAACAGACGGAGCAGACTCTGGCTCGGGAACAGACGGAGCAGACTCTGGCTCGGGAACAGACGGAGCAGACTCTGGCTCGGGAACAGACGGAGCAGACTCTGGCTCGGGAACAGACGGAGCAGACTCTGGCTCGGGAACAGACGGAGCAGACTCTGGCTCGGGAACAGACGGAGCAGACTCTGGCTGGACGTGGCTGACGTGAAGCTCTGGCTGGACGTGGCTGACGTGAAGCTCTGGCTGGATGTGGCTAACGTGAAGCTCTGGCTGGACGGTCTCTGGCTGGACGGTCTCTGGCTGGACGGTCTCTGGCTGGACGGTCTCTGGCTGGACGGTCTCTGGCTGGACGGTCTCTAGGGACTTGCGAGATGCCGGCAGGGCGAGGCGCAGAGGCGGGGCCGGCAGGGGAGGCGCAGAGGCGGGGCCGGCAGGGCGAGGCGCCGAGGTCTGGGTACGCCCACTGACTCTCAAGAGCACTCCAGCTGGTGACCGTTACATAGCCCCCCCCCCCAAAGAGCGGCTTCCAGACGCTCAAAAAAAACTGTCCAGGTGGGAGGTGGAGCGGAGGCGGATCTGGGGGCGGGATGGGGGGCCAGGTCCGTGGAGCAGAAGAGGAACAGGAGACCAGGGTGGAGCAGGCGACCAGGGCGGATCAGGCTGTGCAGGTGACCCTTCAGGCGGCCAGGGAGGAGACGACAGTCCAACTGGCGGCCATGGCGAAGACGACACCTCGGGCGGCCATGGCGGAACGGAGAGTCCTTCGGGCGGCCAGGGCGAAACGGCGAGTCCTTCGGGCGGCCAGGGCGAAACGGCGAGTCCTTCGGGCGGCCAGGGCGAAACGGCAGGTCCTTCGGGCGGCCAGGGCGAAACGGCGAGTCCTTCGGGCGGCCAGGGCGAAACGGCGAGTCCTTCGGGCGGCCAGGGCGAAACGGCGAGTCCTTCGGGCGGCCAGGGCGAAACGGCGAGTCCTTCGGGCGGCCAGGGCGAAACGGCGAGTCCTTCGGGCGGCCAGGGCGAAACGACGAGTCCTTCGGGCGGCCAGGGCGAAACGGCGAGTCCTTCGGGCGGCCAGGGCGAAACGGCGAGTCCTTCGGGCGGCCAGGGCGGCGAAGACCCCTCAGGCGGCCAGGGCGGCGAAGACCCCTCGGGCGGCCAGGCCGGCGAAGACCCCTCGGGCGGCCAGGCCGGCGAAGACCCCTCGGGCGGGCAGGGCGGCGAAGAACCCTCGGGCGGCCAGGGCGGCGAAGACCCCTCGGGCGGCCAGGGCGGCGAAGACCCCTCGGGCGGCCCTGGCAGAGGCTCTGGTACAGATACTGGCACGGGCTCCGGCTCTGGAACAGATACTGGCACGGGCTCCGGCTCTGGAACAGATACTGGCACCGGCTCGGGAACAGCAGACACCGGCTCGGGAACAGCAGACACCGGCTCGGGAACAGCAGACACCGGTGTAGTGTTTTGTAGTATGAAGCACAAGACCAGAGTAATTCCTTCAAGGCTTTTTATTCAACACATGTCCAACTCAACTCCACACACTGCTTCTTATTCTTTTTTTCAGTCGCACTTCAACACTTAAGCATTACACTGCCACCTTGTGGTTAACTATGAACACCACATTCCCCTCTTACTTGAAAGATTCTTCATATCACAGATTAGTGTTCAGAACCAAACCTTTTGTTTGTTTAAAGTAACAAAATCACATCACATTACTGTGTACTGTTATTAACTTTACCACAACTTAACCAATGTAATTGACATTGTTTTACTAATTCTAATGCACAGTTTTATGTATTTACGTAACTAGGCTATGACCGTTCACAACATATCCACAACAGGATGCATGTTTTTTTTTTCCATGTACAATTTTACTTCACTGTAAGTCATATTCCTTCAACCACACTGGCATTCTACGCACTCTACTACTCTTCCTAAGATTAAATGTCACTGGTGGTTGCAAGCTCTCATTCTGAGTGGTAACAGGACCTGTAAAGCGAGTTAATTTAGAAATATTCCATTTCTTTTTGTCACTCAGCACAAAGGTACTCTTTCCGATTTGCTGCTCAATGCTCAGGGGTGGTGAGAACTGAGAAACACCCTTTCTCACATGCCCAGTTTGTTTCACTCTCACCTGGTCTCCTGGTTTGAAAGTGTGGTACTTGGCACCACGTCTTTTGTTAGTGTACTTGTGTACTAGTGTGGGGTAGCTCTGTAACTTTGCAAGAACTCAGTCACTGCATGTTTCCGTGGTTTTCCCATCTGTTCCGCAGAAAGGATGCATTCTTTCAGGACTCTATTCCACCTCTCCACAGCGCCATTGCCTTGAGGATAATACATGCTACTACGCATGTGACTTATTCCTCTCTCCTTTAAGAATGCTGCAAACACACTGGAGGGGAATTGAGGCCCGTTGTCAGTCACAACACACTGGGGATTTCCCTCTCTACCCATCCACACACAGTTCATCACGAATACGAAAGAAGGGCACCAGAACAGGATCCAGGTCACAGGATTTTTTCGTCCAGCCCTGCCCGATTCGCAAGCGCAGCTGGGTTAACTCTGGACAGGCTTCCGAAGCAGCTATGAAATCCTCAGCAGACAATGTAGGCAGCCCAGTAACGAAAGCAACCATTTCTGGTTCCACAGCACTATCATTTTCTGTCGGTAGTGGCAGCCTGGACAGACAATCTGCAGCACAATTAAGACGTCCAGGTCGGTAGATGACATCATATGTGTAGCAAAGCAACCGTGCCGACCACCGGGCGACCCGCATACCGGCCCGGCCAATTCCTTTGGATGCCAACAGTGTAGTGAGCGCAGAATGATCAGTTCTGAGCGTAAAGTGTCGACCCCACAGATACGGCCACCACTTTTCTACGGCCCAGACACAAGCCAACGCCTCCTTCTCGACCGTAGAGTATTTCCTTTCGGCTGCAGTAAGGGTTCTGGAAGCAAACGCTACAGTCCTTTCAACACGGTCTGGGTGTATTTGTGTCAAAACCCCACCCAGGCCATAGTCCGAAGCATCAGTCGACACTATAGTGGGAAGGGACGGGTCAAACAACGCAAGCACTTGACTTCCAGAAAGCAGGTCTTTCAGCTCTTTGAAGCTGCGTTCAGCAGACACAGTCCAGGCAAACTTAATATCTGACGTATCTCTAAGTAGCGCACGCAACGGCTCAGCAACAGAAGCAAAGTTCGGCAAAAACTTGCTGTACCATGAAATCAGTCCCAGAAATGAGTGCAATGAAGCAACATCATGCGGCGCAGGAGCCTCAATGATCGCAGACTTGTGTTCCTCATCTGGGAAAATTCCATGTTTGGAAACAACGTGTCCAAGGAACTTTAAGGATGACTGGCTGAACGTACACTTGTCCCGGTTCAGTTGTAGTCCTGCGTCTGACAAGCGCTGCATGACTGAGCGCAGCGTTGTATCGTGACTTTCCTGGGTGGCACCATACACTATGATATCATCCAGGTAGTTCCTTACCCCATGTATGCCTTTCAGGACAGTTTCCATCATCTTTTGAAACGCCGATGGCGCGGAAGCAAGGCCGTACGGAACCCGGCAATACCTGAAGAGACCATCATGCATAATAAAAGCTGTGATGTCCCGGCAGTCCTCGTGTAAGGTAAGCTGATGGTAAGCAGCCGCTAAATCAATTGTAGTGAACACTGATGAGCCGCTTAGTTCACTCAAAAGTTCATCTATATGTGGCAGAGGATGTTGTTTGGCCCTTGTTTGGCTCACGCAAATCAACACAGAGACGTATTTTACCTCCTTTCTTCGTGGTGACAACAATAGGTGAAATCCACGGGGAAGAATCGATTTTCTCAATTATGCCATTTTGCAATAACGAGTCGAGTTCTGCAGAAACAGCTTGTCGCACAGAGAATGGAAGTCGACGAAGCTTCTGTCGAACTGGAGTAGCGTCAGGTTTAACTGTAGGCTTATGAACAAACCCTTTCACGCTCCCCACAGAAGTAACTGGAGCAGGAATAGTTTCACCAACAACTGCATGTAGTTTGTCAGGCGCAGTAACAGTACCAAAATGAAAAGAACAGTTCAAAGCTCGAATTAAGTCCATGCCCATCAAAGCAGAGCCACCTTTCACAACGTAAAAACAAGCAGTGGTTACCTTTTTATTCAGTGAGACGTCCGCATGTAAGCATCCTAGCACAGGAATATCGTCTTTCAAGTACGTGACCAGTTTCACTTTAGGAGCGGTAAGAGAACAATCCGAAAAGTGTCGTTTGTACACGACTGCAGGCAGGATTGATACCGAAGAGCCCGTATCCACGACTAATTCAGTCTCAACGGAAGCACCATTTGGCGTTGTAACATGAACATTGCATAAAAGTTTGTCTGTGGAAGTATTCACAGTTTCAGTCAAAAGAACGACCACTTCAGGGACCACTTCCCGAACATCCTTAGAAGAACAGCAAACTTTAGAAAAATGTCCAGTCTTACCACAAGAACGGCATTTGGCTCGAGCGGCTGGGCAATCGGCAGCATTAGCCAGATGATTTGTAGCTCCGCAACGGTAACACGCGCGACTCACCCGCCGTGTAGTATCAGCCACAGGTTTTGCTCTGTTAGAATGTTCAGCACGCTTCTTCCGATGAAAGGGTTTAGAAGCAACGGCCTGAATTGAACTTTGTGTCGTGAGCATGTCCGAATTCGAGAGCGCTTGTTCCACCTGACACGCAATAACAATAGCCGTGTCCAGGGTCAGTGTTGGTTCCAGCAGGAGTCTGTCTCGCACTGCTGGGGCATACGATCGTTCGACAAGCTGATCGCGCAACATTTCACTCTCCAGAGCACCATAAGCACATGATGAAGATAACTCCCGCAAAGCAGACAGGAACTGTGAAATGGTCTCGTCAGCGCGCTGAGAACGCAGGCGACAGCGATGTCGAGCGACCACAACATTCACCTTCGGAACAAAATGATCCTCCAATGCTGTCATTGCCTCTGCAAATGTAGTTCCAGTATTAGTTAACGTGTAAAACAGCCTCTGGCCTTCTGTACCCAAGCTGTGTAGTAGAATAGCACGTTTCCTGGCATCAGGCCATGAGTCTCCTGTAGCATTAATAGCAAGCAAGTAATTTTCGAACATTTTCCGTCAGGTAACAAAAGGAATCGCAGGCTCTCCACTGCATAGCAGAAAAGATGCAGGCGTAGGCACAGAAACCATCGTCGCCAATTTGTAGTGTTTTGTAGTATGAAGCACAAGACCAGAGTAATTCCTTCGAGGCTTTTTATTCAACACATGTCCAACTCAACTCCACACACTGCTTCTTATTCTTTTTTTCAGTCGCACTTCAACACTTAAGCATTACACTGCCACCTTGTGGTTAACTATGAACACCACAACTGGCTCCAGTCCTGGAACAGGCTCTGGCTCCGGAACAGGCATTAGCTCAGGAACAGACACCGGCTGAGGAACAGACACCAAAACTGTTACAGCCACAAGAACAGACACAAAAACAGAAACAAACACTGGTTCAGGAACAGGCGCCGGCTCAGGTACAGCAGACACTGGCTCCGACTCTGGAACAGGCAATGGCTGTGGAACAGGCACAGGTTCTGGTTCTGGCTCTGGAACAGGCACTGGCTCTGGAACAGACTCTGTGACGACGGCCATCTGGTCCGTAGACACTGGCTCGGAGGCGGCCATCTTGTCCGTAGACACTGGCTCGGAGGCGGCCATCTTGTCCGTAGACACTGGCTCGGAGGCGGCCATCTTGTCCGTGGACACTGGCTCGGAGGCGGCCATCTTGTCCGTAGACACTGGCTCGGAGGCGGCCATCTTGTCCGTAGACACTGGCTCGGAGGAAGTGATGTGAACAGTCTCTGGATCAGCAGAAGTTATGTGAACAGACTCTGGTTCGGCCATCTTGTCCGTTGACACTGGCTCGGAGGAAGTGATGTGAACGGTCTCTGGATCAGCAGAAGTGAAGTGAACAGACTCTGGATCGGCCATCTTGTCCGTAGACACTGGCTCGGAGGAAGTGATGTGAACAGACTCTGGATCGGCCATCTTGTCCGTAGACACTGGCTCGGAGGAGGTGATGTGAACAGACTCTGGATCGGCCATCTTGTCCGTAGACACTGGCTCGGAGGAAGTGACGTGAAGCGTCTCTGGCTCGGCAGAAGTGACGTGAAGCGTCTCTGGCTGGGCGTGGCTGACGTGAAGCGTCTCTGGCTGGGCGTGGCTGACGTGAAGCGTCTCTGGCTGGGCGTGGCTGACGTGAAGCGTCTCTGGCTGGGCGTGGCTGACGTGAAGCGTCTCTGGCTGGGCGTGGCTGACGTGAAGCGTCTCTGGCTGGGCGTGGCTGACGTGAAGCAGCTCTGGCTGGGCGTGGCTGACGTGAAGCAGCTCTGGCTGGGCGTGGCTGACGTGAAGAAGCTCTGGCTGGGCGTGGCTGACGTGAAGAAGCTCTGGCTGGGCGTGGCTGACGTGAAGAAGCTCTGGCTGGGCGTGGCTGACGTGAAGAAGCTCTGGCTGGGCGTGGCTGACGTGAAGAAGCTCTGGCTGGGCGTGGCTGACGTGAAGAAGCTCTGGCTGGGCGTGGCTGACGTGAAGAAGCTCTGGCTGGGCGTGGCTGACGTGAAGAAGCTCTGGCTGGGCGTGGCTGACGGGAAGAAGCTCTGGCTGGGCGTGGCTGACGGGAAGAAGCTCTGGCTGGGCGTGGCTGACGGGAAGCTCTGGCTGGGCGTGGCTGACGTGAAGCTCTGGCTGGGCGTGGCTGACGTGAAGCTCTGGCTCGGCGTGGCTGACGTGAAGCTCTGGCTCGGCGTGGCTGACGTGAAGCTCTGGCTCGGCGTGGCTGACGTGACCCAGCGGCGCGAAGAGGGCTTGGTGCTGGACGGGACCAGCGGCGAAGAGGGCTTGGTGCTGGACGGGACCAGCGGCGAAGAGGGCTTGGTGCTGGACGGGACCAGCGGCGAAGAGGGCTTGGTGCTGGACGGGACCAGCGGCGAAGAGGGCTTGGTGCTGGACGGGACCAGCGGCGAAGAGGGCTTGGTGCTGGACGGGACCAGCGGCGAAGAGGGCTTGGTGCTGGACGGGACCAGCGGCGCAGGATCAGCGGGCTCTGGCGCAGGATCAGCGGGCTCTGGCGCAGGATCAGCGGGCTCTGGCGCAGGATCAGCGGGCTCTGGCGCAGGATCAGCGGGCTCTGGCGCAGGAGCCACCGGACACGTCGTTGAGGAGACCTTTCTCCTCCTCCTCCGTCTCCGGACCACCGGAATCGGGACCACCAGACCCGGTACCACCAGACCCGGAACCACCGAACTCGGGACCACCGGAGCTGGGACCACTGGAACTGGGACCAGCGGTGAAGGCCTGGCGTACCACGGGATGAAGCTCTCCAGACATCTGGAGAGTGCCTCTCTCCAGTCCAGACCGGAGAGATTGGGGAGCTCCCTCGGGTTGACCTCCTTAGCCCACAGCTGATAACACAACCTGATTGCCTCGTCTCCGAGGGAGCAGGAAGCAGCGAGAGGGATAAACCCCCACGTGAACTGTAACAGATCGGGGCTATCCAGGGCCAAGGCCGCGATCTGACCCGCAAATTCCCGGCTCATTCTGGGAAGATCAGGTGAGCTCGGTGCTGCTGAATTCTTGGGTTTGGTCGGTCGTCGCTGCTGGATCACTGGTGGCGAAGTCTTCTGTTGTGAACTGCTCCGAGACTTGGAGGTGAAGATCCAAATGCAGCTTTATTATAGAATAGTGTTGCGGGCAGGGTCAAGAATCAGCAAATAGGGCAATGGAGAAGAGACAGAGAACAATACCAGATAACAGGCAATGGTCGAGGCAGGCGGCGAGAAGCAAGGTCCAGTAAACAATCCAGGTTAGGGTAAACAGAGAACGATCAGAAAACGGGGTACACAGTCCAATGTCAAGAAGGCAATAAACAAAACACGGGAAAACGCTCAGAAATGCAGACACACAGTACAACAAGACTTCACAATGAGTGAATGTGAAAACCAGGTATTTATGGTGTGAACTAAACAATGAGATGAGTGCTGATGAGTCCGGGCAGTGAGTTATGGGAAATGTAGTTTGTGAGTGAAACATGATTGTCTGGTGTGGAGTGCCCTCTGGTGACTTTCAAGGGCACTCCAGTTGGTGACCGTTACATAGAGTTTGTTTGCAAGTTGAGTTTTCCTTTGCAAAGCAGATCGAGTTTGTTTGCGGGTCGAGTTTTCCTTTGCAAAGCAGATCGAGTTTGTTTGTGAGGCGAGTTTTCCTTTGCAAAGCAGATCGAGTTTATTTGCAAAACGCTGGATTTGTTTGTTTAATTAGGGCACATAATTCGCTCTATACAAGTGGCATTTGGGGGAGATGCAGATACATGGTTGTGGCGAACAGGACGGCCGAGGGGCGTGAGAGAACGGCGCGAGGCCGGTGGTGCGATTGCTAATGAGCAGCACCTGTGAAGCACACCGGTCTCGCATCTCTCACGGAGGAGCGGAAGCATAAAGGAGGAGCGACGACGTTGATGATCGAGAGAGGAACAGGCCTGTATTTTAGTTGTGTTTTGTTTTTTTTTGCTACCGAAAATAAACATAAGGAACTGCCAGCAGCCCCTCGCGGATGACTGCTGGCTAAAATAAAATACAAAAACAAAACACAACTAAAATACAGGCCTGTTCCTCTCTCGATCATCAACGTCGTCGCTCCTCCTTTATGCTTCCGCTCCTCCGTGAGAGATGCGAGACCGGTGTGCTTCACAGGTGCTGCTCATTAGCAATCGCACCACCGGCCTCGCGCCGTTCTCTCACGCCCCTCGGCCGTCCTGTTCGCCACATACCCCCATCGCCCCTCACAGGCCGGGGGGTACTCACGAGCCTGTGCCTACTCCCCCCCCGGCGGCGGCGATCCCTGGGGGGTATGGACAGACAAACCGAGGGAAACGGAGACGGAAGCATGAGGAGCGACAGATCGAGAGAGGGGAGAGAGGAAAAAAAAATTGGTCCGGTTCCCACAACGCGCTGCCATCTGGTCCCCCACCAGCTAGGCGATCTCCTCCGCGGTGCCTGGCGGCGACGCTGGGTAGCCCTCGGTGGACGGCTCGACGCTCCTCCGCCGCCCGGTGGACGGCGACGGCTCCTCGGGTGCCTTGGGCAGACGGTAGGAGTCCCCCGCTCCCTGCTCCTCCCCTTCACTGGTGGACGGCAGCAGGCTCCGGCCCACGGCGAGCGGCGGCGACTCCTCCTCTCCCTCCCGGATGGCAGCCGCCCCTCCAATACCCAGGCGGCCGGCAGCGAGCTCGACCGTCCCACCGGCAACTCACTCCAGCGCACCGCCTCGAGCGTCCGTGGCCGCGAGTCCCCCGCTCCCTGCTCCTCCCCTCGCTCGGCGGATGGCAGCAGGCTCCGGCCCACGGCGAGCGGCGGCGACTCGCGCACCATGCTCGATGGCACCGCGGATTCCCCACACCGGCGAGGACTCTCTGACAGCGCGTTCCTCCCTCTTCCCGGGTTTCGGCACCAGTGTAGCAATGTTCAGGGAAGAAGGAGGCGGGAACCGGCGAACAATCAAAATAGAATTTATTTAAAATAAAACAAACAACGAAAATACCGCCAGCAGCCCCTCGCGGACGACTGCTGGCTACCGAAAATAAATATAACTAAAATAAAATACAAAAACAAAACACAACTAAAATACAGGCCTGTTCCTCTCTCGATCATCAACGTCGTCGCTCCTCCTTTATGCTTCCGCTCCTCCGTGAGAGATGCGAGACCGGTGTGCTTCACAGGTGCTGCTCATTAGCAATCGCACCACCGGCCTCGCGCCGTTCTCTCACGCCCCTCGGCCGTCCTGTTCGCCACAATGGTATCATGCATACCATGGTGTCATGGTATCAACAAAACACTCCTGCCAAACCAAGCAATGAAATTAAGAATACAACAAGAAAGGTATATTTGTGGACACCACAATGTTTAGAACCAAAGGGATATGAAAATAAAACTGGGCATGATACTTGCAGCCAAGGTCATGAGTTCCCAGGGAATGCATGACCTGATAAAAATGTCAACTTTGAATGCAAAGCATTGAAATCAATTTGGATACAATGTCAACCATATGAAAGTATCAGAATGCAAAACAAAATGTCCCTACCCTCCATCACTTTTTGTTTTGACAGTGAACTTACTGAGCTGAGGATTTTTGGTCTGTGAGAGCAGATCTATCAATGGCTTCAAATACCATAAAATTCATCACTTGGAATGTAAATGGACTTAAGCGACACAGAGATCAGAAATTTCAAGAACTACAAAATGTGGATGTTATTTTATTTCAAGAGACGCACATTGGAGAAGGAGATGAAAATATTGTAGAAGACTTTAAACATGATTGGTATATTTTCTACACAAAGTTTACCTCCTCCAGCAAGGGATCAGCCATACTAGTGAGGAAAACACTAGATTTCAAATACATAAGTGATGAAAAAGATAACAGTGGAGCTTATGTTGTGTTGAAATGTAAACTGGAAGGTCAGCCGTACACTCTTGTTAGTGTTTATAATCATCACACAGACACAAAAACCCTTGATAAACTTTCAAGGTACCTGCAGTCAATGACCACAGGGCTGCTGGTGATTGGTGGAGATTTCAACACAGTTCTCAATAGATTTATTGACAAAAAATTGAACAATTTGACAATCAACAGTTCTCATAGTAAACTGCTGTTATTTGTAGAGAAGTTCATGAAATCTCTTGAGCTGGTTGATGTCTGGAGAAGAAAGAACCCCATAAAGCAAGATTATACGTTCTACATTAAAGACTCTCCTGTGTCCAGGTTGGATTACTTCTTTGTTCCAGAAGAATGTATGTGGCGTGTCGGAGTTTGTGAAATAAGAGACTCAGGGAAAAGGGAAAACAAAGACCACCGGCCTGTTTCTTTAGAGATCAATATCCATGCGATGCCAATTCAGAAAGATCCACAGATACAAACAATCTTCCAATGGCTGAATCTAAAAAAGGATCTTTTGACAGATGAGACTGGTTCATCACTGGGTGAAGAAAGCTCACATGCAGTCAGTGAGGTTGACATTGTGTCAGCTGTACAATCTCTTCAAGTGTCAGACACACCAAGACCAGACGGCACCCCAGCATCCTCCTATAAAGACAAAATTCAGGATCTAATTTTATACATAAAGATGCTCTATGACAGAATCCACAGCGGTGCGTTTAACTGCTCTGAGGCACACTTTAATGAAACTGTGAAGAGTCCACATGATGATAGTCAACACTTTTTTAATGTTGACTACCTCATCATTGCAACTATTATGGCAAGACGCCTAGATGATGTCATTGAGTCCCTTCCAAAGGGACGGATACAAAGAGAGTCAGCTGCTGTCATGATCATTCCCAAAACACATCATGCTTTAATAAGTTTGAGTCATATTAAGGATGAGCTAGAACAGCAAAAACGGTCAAACCCGACTCTGAGCCAGGATCTTCTCATTATAGAAAATCTCCTCAGTGATGCAAAAGAACATTTTTCAGCTGAGAAATACAAACTGCTACATCAGGGCTGCCCTTTGACCCCAGGACTCATAATGTTGGCTCTAAAAAGCTATGCCTCACAGTTATTTGGACATTTAGAAAAGTCTGGGGGGTTTATTTTCAAACAAAGTGTGATAGTTTACTTTCAACCCGAGGACCTAGAAATGGTCAAAGCTACTGTGGAGAACAATACTACTGACGTATATGAAATAGAGATATTATCCAAAGGAAATGGTGAACTGCTAAAATTAAACTGCCTAGGAATTTATGCTAAGGATGAGGACTGGGACAAAGAATCAGAAGAAAACTGCTCTAAAGCAGATGAAATGGATGATGGGAGTAAGGTGTATCAAGAGAGTGAATATGAGTCTAAAATCTCTATGGAAGGTGAATCAATGGAAGTCGATGTAAGGTGAGGATAATGAATAAAAGAGCATGGCCATTTGGACAAAGAAACCTGAAGTACTCTGAGGACATGGGTTAAAATCCTTCCTAAATTCTGACTTTCCCTATATACATAATATGCTTTAAACATACTTTGATGAAGATTAGCAAATGCTGTGATTCCAAAGTGACTCACAGTTCTTGTGTTTTGCTCAGGAGAAAAAGTGGAGCAGAGCAATTTCCCAACTCGATTATTAAAGAGGCCGTACCGTACCATGCAGTGGAAAAGCGCCACAAGTGAGCCGTACCGAGCGGAGCCGTACCGTACCATGCAGTGGAAAAACGCCAAAGCGTGCCGTACCAAACCGAACCGTACCGTACCATGCAGTGGAAAAGCGCCATTTGAAACGCAAAAACAAAAATATTCACACTGGTGTGTAGGTAGAAAAAAGAAAGAATATAGGCTATTACTAAATGACTGTTGTCTTGGGCCTCAATACTTGCATGTTATTTGTGAGGCTTTATTTTTTACGCTTTTGGCGCTATAGCGAGCGATAATAAACTTGCGTTTATTAACAGAATAATGCGTCTTTCGGAAGAACATGGTAGCCGGAACTAAATCTCTCTGTGTACGTCTATGACGAGTCACGCAGGTACTGGGCTACTCCGCAGCGGCAGCGATCCGAACCAGTGTAAAATAGTCCCAATGTAAACACTTATTATAGGTGTACCATAGTGGTTCAGGATAAGACAAAAACACGGATTGGAAAATGGATTCATGATGAACTAGCTCATTATATACATTTTGTAAATTTTGAACAGAAAAAAGTTAAGGACTTTTATTTAATGCTCATTTCTCAAACCTTTCAAAATATGATGCGACCCTCAACAGAGCTCGCTGAGGCCCCCTTGTGGGCCGCGACCCCCCTGTTGGGAACCGATGGTATAAAACACTATTGAAAAAAAGGTGACTTAATTGAATTAACTTATACTGCTTATACAAAAATACAAAATGCAGTATCTGTTGATTTGGGACAGTAGGTCTGTACATATTTTGAGGACATCATAATTAGTAAAGCTGTACATTTTATAATTATAATTAATGATTTAATTATTATTATTTTTTACTATAATTAGTAGATCAGCCATTTCTGGACCACTGAAAGAAGATATGGAAACATCTCATGGGATGAATAAGAATGCACCTCCACTTCTTCCTGTACCATCACAATCTTCATCTTCCTCTGATGGTGAGTGAATAAATGAATAATAAGAAATATAATTATTAGTTGTAATTAGAGCTATATAGTTGAAAGAAATTGGTTGGTAAGAAAAAACAATAGATCTTTAATAAGAATGTATGTTCTTCCCCTTCAGGACTTTCCATCCATCCCACAATGACTAGCCAAGGTATACAAATTAAAGAGCATTGTACAGTCTTTGAATGAGGCTAAATAATGAGTGAAATGAATTCTCTGATAGGTACTAAAAGAAAGCGTGATCATAAATCATCCGACTCGAGTATAGAGTCACCGCTGACAACAGGCAAGTAAAACCTGAATCTGTCCACCTCTTACCTGCCACTTGTAACTAATCACTTGGTTGCCTAATGGTCATACAGGTATCACATTCATCCATCATTCATCCAAACTGTTTGTCCTATATAAAAAAAAATACATTGAAAACAGTCACAGAGAACTTAAGCCAATCAATTAATTATGAATTAATGGAGAGATAAATACAATTGATAAAGGCAGCAGAAAGAAGATAACCATAGGGATTTTTGGAACGACAGGAGAAGGAAAAAGCTCCTCTTTAAGTGCAATCCTGGAGAAAAAGAATCTTCTGCCATCTAGTTGTGTTGGTGGTACAGCCATTGTTACTCAGGTGGAAGCCAATCTGGGGTGCGTTTCCCAAAACGATAGTTGCTAACTGACTGACTCCAACTACACAGCAGAAATTGAACTCCTCTCTCAAAAAGTTTCCTTATTGATCTTACCATAACTTTAAGTTTTTTATGAATATGCAAAATGCAAATAAATCAGACTGGAGGGAAGGAAATAAAGCCATATTTTCCATATTGTGTGCTGTGTATCTCTGCAGGAGTGGGAGAAAGAGCTCAAAGATCTCCTCTCAGACCTCTGGAGTCAGCTGCGGCCAAGAACCTGTCACTTAACTCTCACCTCTCTTCAGAGAGTAGGAGATCTCTAGATGCTCTCCATATCTCTGCAGTGCCTGGAGTTTGCTCCCGAGGGGAATTAAGGCCATCTTTCACCCCAGTCTATGTGCCTAAGGTGCTTTCGAATGTAGCAAAGTCTACGGTTGTGCACGCTTTTCATCCTCCACCTCATGTGACTGTGTAAGACGAGAGACTTCATCTACTCTGCCCTGTCAGAGCACTTAATGTTTATATTCAGAGGTCTTCTCAGTGGAGGAAGTCGGACCAGTTGCTGGTGTGTTTCGGGTCAACCAAGAAGGGGCTCCCCGCTTCTAAACAGACCATCAGCATCTAGATAGTACAGGCTATTTCCTTGGCCTATCAGGTGCACAGTTTGTGCCTGAGACAGCTTCACACAAGGACAGGCAGGCAGGCTTCATTGTGGCATAGTGGGCATTTCGCTCCCCACAGTGTCGTCATCGACTCAGTGTGAGTTCCCTCAAAAGGGAACTTTTCGAGTTATGACTGTTACCCTTGTTCCCTAATTTACAGGTTACAAAAGACCCCTTAGCAAGGTTAACACTTGTCCCCTTCGGGTTACTTAAGGAACCTGTGATGATTTATTGCCACTCATGTGAGACCACTCATGTAATGTTTTGAGGAACAGTTACTGTAAACAGTGTACTAGAGTCACTTTGGATAAATTGTTTGTTTGAACAATTTTCCTTTTCTTTAAACACAGAAAATACCATAATTGAGCAAACAAAGGACATCATGAAAAGGGTTGATGAAAAAATTCAAGGCATGAAAAATGAAGACGAAACCAAAACTGAGCTACACAATTACATTGTGTAAGTGATATTAAAAAAATATTTTGCAAGTTTAATAACATTTAATTGCATCACTGCATTATTGTGTGTAGAGAAACTATTTCCAAGATGAACAAAAACAACAGTAACAAGAAAATCATTGGGATTTTGGGAGAATCAGGACAAGGAAAGTCATCGCTATTAAATGCAATCCTGGAAAAGAGAAATTTCCTGCCATCTGGTTGTTTTGGTGCCTGCACAGCTGTTCTTACTCAAATTGAGGCAAATCTGACTGACTCAAACTACACAGCAGACATTGAAGTCATACCTAAAGAGGTTTCATTTTTTACATAACTACCTTTTCTTTCTTTCTAAAGGACCGACTGAAGTGAAGTCTTATTTTTCCTCTATTGTTTGTTGTACCATTTCTACAGAATTGGGAGAGTCACCTCAAAAATCTTTTGAGTGCTTTAAGCACAGAGAGGGATGAAGAGAATAAAAACTTGACTAATGATACTAGAGAAAAGATCACTGCGCTGTATGGAGAAAATGCAGAAAAGAGAACATTTGAGGACCTTAAGAATGATGACAAATTTGCTGCAATTACCAACCATTTGTCCTCCAGTAATGTAAGTTTTAGGAGACCTATGCATATGTAACATTTAATTATTTAAACATGCAAGTGCATTGAATGTAAACATTACACTTTTTGAATTTGATTTTTGTGAATGCATAACTAAATCAGTAATATCCTTCTTTATCAGGCTTCTGACTTTACCAGACAGTTACAACGTTACATACAATATAATCCGGCGACAGTTTCTGGTGACTGGTACTGGCCACTTGTGAAGTGTGTGACAATCAAAATTCCAGATTGTCATGAACTTCTGGAGCACATTACCCTTGTTGATCTTCCTGGGACTGGAGACTGCAACAAGATTAGAGATGAAATGTGGAAATCTGTAAATATGACACATAATGCACTCTTTGTAAACGATTTTATTAAAACAACAACAACAACAATAACATTTAGAAACTATTTTAAACGTTATTTATTTAAACAGTGGAATACTTTTAAAGCAGTTATACTATTTTACTGCATGCATTTTAACTCTTGTTTATTTCCTTGTTATTACTGTATATATTTTTTTATTCCACAGAAACTAAGTGACTGCTCTTCAGTGTGGATTTTAAGTGAAATGAGTCGCGCTGTCACCAGCAAAGATGCCTGGGAGATATTAGAGTACTGCACTAAAGACATAATGCAAGCAGGAGAATGCAGAGATATTAGTTTTATCTGCACCAAGAGCGACACTATTGAGCCAGAAGAATATAATAGGTCAGAATTAGAAGATCTGTTTCACTAACTGCTTGGGCAAAAGCATAAACTTTGTTTTGGTTTTTTAAAGGAAAACTAGAAAAAGGTGCAAAAAGTGTACTAAAGAAGTGGTTGATTGTATTGTCATGAAAAAAAAAAACCATTCTCAACTCATTTATATATTGTTTTGTTTTTTAGTGTTCTGGAAGACAAAATACCAGAAAATGAGGTATAATTTTTCCTCCTAGAATTTCTCTATAAACTATAAACTCTATGGTGATTGACATGATTTTTCGAACAAGGCAGGCTAAAAAGGCACCAGAAAAGTCAGCCAAGTTGCTTGAAATGTTGTTAATGTTTATTGTAGCTACTGGTTTTTGGTTTAATTGTGAGATTGCAATTTAAATCGAGTATATTTTGATCTAGTATTTAGCTTCATTTTATCCAATCATTAACTAACAAATAGTACTTTTGCTGATTCTTATTCAGGATCTAAAAACAATGTGCATACGTCACAGAAATGACCAGGCTAAGAAAACAATCTTGAAAACGTTTGAAAATTCCCACATCAAGGTAATTTTAATTTTGCATTAATATTATTTTTGCATTTCACCTAATATATTGATTTGTGTAATTTCATTATTATTATTATAATTTTTTGTCATAGAAAGAAATGGAGATTAAGGTTTTTTCTGTAAGCTCCAAGGCATTTTTTGAAGACAAGTTAGGCTTGAAACCTGATGACACAGGTAAGGTATCAACACAATAAATGTCATTTTTGCTTAGATTTTATTTACCAAATAAAAACCAAATTACATACTTGTTTAAAATTCTCAAAATTGTCCATAGAAATCCCAAAGCTGCGAGACCTTCTGAAGAATATGAACACAAGAATTAACAAAGATCTGAACAGAGGTTGTGTCGCTGAGGCAGATGCAGTTTTATCCTTGATCCAAAGCAAAACAACAGTAAGAGTCAATATTATTATTGATCCACATGATTGTGTCATTGGCAAGCTGTTAGTAACCACTTTTGAGTAATTAAGAGATTGTATGTGTGTGTCCTAGGCTGAGACAGAAGTCCACAATGTGTTGGAGAGGAGTCTAGAGAAGGCACTGGGAAAGTTAGATTGTCAGTTCGACTTGCTTCAGCGTTTTCTCTCTCAGGGACTCTCAAATGGAGTAGAAACATCTAAATTGTCATGTCAAGATAGTGCAGAAGAGATAATATCACCTGTGAGTGTGATTCAGCTGTTGTAAAAGTGTACTGTAAAAATGTTATTCACCATTATTTGAACGGTTTAAATGTAGTTTTCTGTTATGTATTAGGCTAAGTGTTTGCTTAAAGGTCACGGGGGATTCCATAAAATCCTTCACGCATTGTGCTCAAATGGAGGACGACACAGATCAAAAGCATGGAAAACAGTTCTAGATCTAAATGCGAGTTTGACCAAACACATGTATGAAAACATTGATGTGGAATTCAAATTAATTTTTACGTGAGTTCCACTGTAATTCCATTCATTGAAATATGCAGTTGTAGTTATAAGTTTACATCACCTGGTTGAATTTGCAAAATGTTTCACTGAAGAGAAAATTATGAATAATCTAGGTAACAACAGTATTAACAATCAATCCCGGATAAACGTCGGGTGGTAAACATCTGCATTAAGCACCAAAGGAAACATTACAATGTTGGCCAGTGGTTTGATTCCTCAAAATATTTTCTCTTTTGCTTTATCTCATCTCCAGTATCAGTGCCAAAACAGGGTTATCAGTGCAAGAACTGATTGATAAGTTTTCTATCATTAATAGTGACAGTGCTCACTTCTCATCTCCCATGCTAAACTTCATCAAAGCACAGGTGAGTGGCCTGTATGTGAACTGTATTGTGATACAGTAAATTAAATATGGTGAATTATTTTTTAAGCTGTTTTCATCATCATAGTAACTTAGGCACATGGTAAAAGGCTTTTGCATATAAAGTCACACACACACACACACACACACACACACACACACGCGCGCGCGCATACAGTATACAGTGAATCCGGAAAGTATTCACAGAGTTTCACTTTTTCCACAATACACGGGTTTCTTGTATACAAACAATACCGGATGCGCGCGCAGCCAGGGGGCAAAAAAACGCTATCTGTTGTGCAGAGTTCTGTAAAAGAACATTGTAACTAACGTAGATTTCGCATTGTTTGTAATTTCTTTTTGACTCAATAATAAACTGCAATTTCAGAGTTGGATCTGTTTGTTTGTGTTTCATATTAATACCGCATTATGTAAAACGTCCAACTGTTTACGAATCAAAATCCGGACATACTGTGATGCATGTATGAATTATCATGTTAGACTAGTTAGTAATGCAATAGCCTCTATAGAGCCCGAATTTGCTTTTATATAAGTTCTTGTTTACGTTACTTTACGACCTGCAACATATCATAACTGCACACATATAACGTTACTTTACTGTAAATCAAAGATTTGACGATGGATTATGTGGGAAGCTATTACCTCTTACCGTGGCGATTATATAAAGAAACTTACTCTCAGCAATTGGTGAGATCTTACCGGATCCCTATGCAATACCTGATGATCTTTGTATGGCCTGATATATATATAATTATATAATTCAGACACCAAGTGTGTATACAAGAGAAATGATTAGAGCGTACAAATCCCTTTATGCATACAACTAACTTACGTGCTATATGGTCATGTGCAGCTCGTCAAATACTTTGATGCTGCACCGGATTTTTGCGTGTTGAAGTCATAATGTGCTCCCTAGTCAAAGGCAAGGCATTAAAGCCAAGCCTTATAATGCCTGGGTGTATGTCCATAAGGGCATTTTGACTAGCAACAACACCACCACTATGCTACTAGCCTAAACCCTTTACTCGGGTACGAAGACCGCGGGTCTTTTGCCTCCTGGTTGCGTGCGCAAGCAGTGATGACGTCGCTAGAAATCCATGTATTGTTTATGTTACAGCTTTATTCCAAAATGGACTAAATTAATTATTTTCATCAAAATTCTACAAACAATACCCCATAATGACAAACTGAAAGAAGTTTGTTTGAAATCTATAAGAATTCAAGGCCTTTGCCATGACACTCAAAATTGAGTTCAGGTATCCTGTTTCCAATGATCATCCTTGGGATGTTTCTACAACTTGATTGGACTCCACCTGTGGTAAGTTCAGTTAATTGGACATGATTTGGAAAGGCACACACCTGTCTATATAAGGTCCCACAGTTGACAGTGTCAGAGCACAAACCAAGCCATGAACTGTCCATAGACCTCCGAGACAGGATTGTATTGAGGCACAGATATGGTGAAGGGTGCATAAATATTGAAGTTCCCAATTAGCACAGTGGCCGCCATTATCCATAAATGGAAGAAGTTTGGAACCAAGACTCTTCCTAGAGCTGGCCACCCGACCAAACTGAGCGATTGAGGAGAAGGGCCTTAGTCATGGAGGTGACCGAAAACCCGATGGTCACTCTGACAGAGCTCCAGCGTGTCTCTGTGGAGAGAGGAGAACCTTCCAGAAGAACAACCATCTCTGCAGCACTCCACCAATCAGGCCTGTATGGTAGAGTGACCAAAGGGAAGTCACTACTCAGTAAAAGGCACATAACAGCCCTCCTGGAGTTTGCCAAAAGGCACCTGAAGGACTCTCAGACCATGATGAAACAGACATTGAACTCTTTGGCCGGAATGTCAAGCGTCATGTTTGGAGGAACCCAGGCACCGCTCATCACCTGGCCAATACCATCCCTACAGTGAAGCATGGTTGTGGCAGCATCATGGTATGGGGATGTTATTCAGCGGCAGGAATGGGGAGACTAGTCAGGATCGAGGGAAAGATGAATGCAGCAATGCAAAGAGACATCCTTGATGAAAACCTGCTCCAGAGCACTCTGTGCCCGGTTGCAAAAAGCACCTTAAGTTTTTCCCTTAAGTATGATACTTAAGGGGCGATTTACCCTTACCTAAGAGAATAACTTAAGGGTGTTGCATATAATCTCTTAAACGGTTCTCTTAGGTAAGGGAAACATTTAAGTGTTTCATGGCAGCGATCTTGGATTCACGTTATAAAAGTCTGTTGTTGCCATAGATACGCAAAACACTAACATGTCGGAATATCACGTGTCAGTCCAGTGACGCTATCACGCAGCCCCGCGTTAGCTCCGAAAGTGGCGGCAGTTTGTGTTGTTCACCGTCTCATGCTTTGGCATTTGTTTAGGTTTTGTGAATGCACTTCTGGCTCTGTGTCTCGAAATACAGCTGAGTATATTTCCATAGCATACCCGTTTTCTTCTGTCATGATTCTGTTTAAAACACAGAATCAGCTCGTTCTCCTGTGAATCTTTTTCTGCACGGGTCGGCCACACACTCTCTTAACGTTGTGATAGTTTACATGCGAGTCGCGTATAATGACAGACAGACAGCCGTCTAGTTTGATAGCAATGTCAAATATTGCGCGTCGATCAAATCGGTATTCTTGCAACAATTTTTCATCGCTAAATTGGTCCAAAGGGTTCTCCCTATTCCCTATGATCTTCAGCTGGTTCCATAAATTCAGCCATGTCGTCTTATTTTTGTCCGTGTTACTCTTAAGGTTACGATTTCCAAACCTTAAGTTATACTTAGGGAAATTACCGTTAAGGGGTTTTATGCAACACTTAACGATTACTTAAGTGAAAAAAACAGCATTTAAGGGAAATTCTAAGTGTTTATGACGTTTCACTTAAAAAAAACGTTAAGTAACAATTAAGGGTATTTTTCTGCAACACCCTTAGGTTTAAGGGAAACATAAGGGTGACCTTAAGGGAAAATTACACTTAAGGTGCTTTATGCAACCGGGCACTGGACCTTAGACTGGGGTGACAGTTCATCTTCCAGCAGGACAACGACCCTAAGCACACAGCCAAGATAGCAAAGGAGTGGCTACGGGGACAACTCTGTGAATGTCCTTGAGTGGCCCAGTCAGAGCCCAGACTTGAACCCGATTGAACATCCCTGGAGAGATCTGAAAATGGCTGTGCACCGATGCTCCCTATTCAACCTAATGGAGCTTGAGGTTCTTCAAAAAATGGGAGAAACTGCCCAAAAATAGGTGTACCAAGCTTGTAGCATCATACTCCAAAAGTATTGAGCCTGTAATTGGTGCCAAAGGTGCTTATACAAAATATTGAGCAATGGCTGTGATTATCCTCTTTTTTAATTTTTAATAAATGTGAAAATATTTCGAACAAACTTTTCACATTGTCATTATGGGGTATTGTTTGTTGTAGTGATGTAACGATTCACTCGCAACCGGTTGAAAATCGATAAAAATGTGTGACGATTCAAGTCGTTTGAAATGTTAAACGAATCGCAAAAACACGTTTTAAACAGCAGGGCGCGTTTACTGTAGCCTACTGTGAAGTTGTGAACCTCGCTTTACAGGCACAATAGCAGCGAGCACACACTGGCGTGAAGCTAGCTAGTGTTTTCACTTCATTCATGGAACTTGATCTTGTGTGAGCCAAGCTGAAAACGCTCGGTTTGCTCCGCTCGCGCCGCACCAGTGTGTGCCATAGACTGGTGTGCACGCGCCGTCAAACAGTAGACATGGCGACGGCAAGCGTAGATGTTGACGTTGACTCATTCAAATTCGAGGTGTGGCGGCATTATGACTTTCCGTAGACTAATTATAATCACCACCGTGAGAAGCACCAGTCACCTCCGTTTTCATGTAAAAGTCATAAATACGACAATTGGGAGAGCCACGGAGATCACAAAGTGCATCAGTGTTTCCGTGGCAACCAGGTGTTGTATTATTTTACTCATTCTCTAAATGTGTTTTTTTTTAACTCTTACTAGTGTAATGATACAAATTATAACAAAATTAGAATCTTGCCTTTCTTACAATGTAAAACCCCTGTCAATCTGGTACTAATTTTACAGTCTTTTACATAGTGTGCGAAGTTACCAGTGTCCAGCCTCTTGACCAAACAGACAGAAAGACTGAGTTGAAACAACCTTGAAGGGAATCTATTTAATGTAGTTTTATTATTTGACAAATATATTTTAAATTAAAAAGAAATGGGCAGCATTTTGTCTGAGAAATAATAAAAGGGACACTTTTGTCTTAAATCTCATTTGTTAAAAAATCGTGAGAAAATCGTATCGTGAAACCAGTATCGTGAATCGTGTCGCATCGTGAGATGAGTGAATCGTTACATCCCTAGTTTGTAGTATATTGAGGAAAATAATGTATTGAATCCAATTTGGAATAAGGCTGTAAATAACAAAATTTGGAAAAAGTGAAATGCTGAATACTTTCCGGATGCACTTATGTATGTATCATATGTATGGATGTATGTATGTGGAGGGTTCCAGTGCATAAGCCTCTACTTTCACCTCAAACCAGCTAAATCCCAGCCTCAGCCCAATCAGAAGTTATGGCACTTAGGTAGAAAATTATACACAGGAGCCTGACCAAAATGTTAATTTTAAAGAAAAACGTCAGACGGAAATGAGCTATAAAATTTAAAAATTAATTTCAACTCAAATAGATTAATTAGCGGAATCTATTACTCTACCGAAATCTGAAACAAGATGCAACATGTAGCAATAGAGAGGTGCAAGCATGACATCAGAACCAAGACTAATTCGCCACTGGTTACTTCCAAGATTTTCCTATGGGGTTTTATAAAGTTTTTCCAATTTATGAGTAAAATAAAACTTGTGGTAAACATAACTTGATTATACTTTTACATTTTGTTCTACAGTGTAAACTGCACACACTCACACCTCATAATGTCAGGTTATTTATTTATTAGAAAAATACATTTTCAAAAAAGAAACCCTGCTTCGGAGTTTGTATTTTCAGTATGGGTGTGTGTGATTTAGATTGTAAAACAACATGTCAAAGTATCAAATAATGTATACCACAGGCTTTATTTTACCCATAAATTGAATGAAACCCCATAGGAAATCCTGAAGGGAACGAGTAGCAAATTAGCCTTCCAGGTTTTTGATGTCATCCCTGCACTATGGCAACAACACCTTATGGTTTTGTACATATGGTCATATTAATTACAAATCAGATGCATTTAGTTTTATGAAGAGCCAATTTTAGTATGGCACAGGGAGTCAGTTGATCAAATACCAGTGCAACTTAGATCGTGAACATCAGGTCATCTGGTCATGGCTTGGCCTCAGCCTGCATATGTCCCAGGAAATGTACACTATTTATCTACGTTGAGAAGGCTGAAGCATGATATTTCCATTGTGAAACTGTGCTGACATTTTGATACTGACCCATAATTATTACATGATAAACTTATTACCCTTTATAAAGGAAGAAAAACTGAAAAAAATACTCAAAGATGAAGTTGTTAATAGAAAGAAGAAAATCTACAGATCAATCCAAGAAACCATTAAGACTGCAATGGCTCCACATTATGAAGGCGAGTCAAAGTGTAATATATATATATATATATATATATATATATATATATATATATATATATATATATATAACCACAAACTAAGTTTGATAATTCAGTCAGATTTTTTTTTAAATGGAATATTGTTCATTTTAGGTGCTGCAAAGTATAGAGGAGAAGGATCCTTGAAGAAGAAGCAGACAAAGCTACTGGATGCTATTGACACATTGAAAAGTTCTATGTTTGAAAATGCAAAACAGGAAGTGCTTAAGCAGTCAGCTGAATTGATGGTATTACACACACACACACACACACACACACACACACACACACACACACACACACACACACACACACACACACACACACACACACACACACACACACACACACACACACACACACACACACACACACACACACACACACACACACACACACACACACACACACACACACACACACACATAAACATTTCTTACATGTGTACTGTTTCTTTCTAAAACATATTTTGTCTTTGATGTTTCTTGTAAAGGACTACATAAAGAAAAAACTTGAATATGTGTTAAAGACGTCAATCCAACATTCATTTGCACAAACAAACAAAATCACCCAATTGGGTAAGTTGGAACTATGTCTTATTCAATTTATTGAGAGAATATGCAGTGCTTACTCTTCTGCAATAGTTGGCTCTAAAATGTATTTGCAGAGTCGGACAGTAACGAAGTACATTTACTTACTGTAGCTACTTCAGTACACTTCGAGTATCTGTACTTGAGTATAATATTTTCTGGAAACTTCACTACATTTGAAAGACAAATATTGTACTTTTTACTCCACTACATTTCTGTCAAAGTCCTTGAAAGTAGAAAGTAGTTATGTTAGTCAGGGCATGATTAATTTCTCCGTCTTTAAAACGTGATTTTTTTTGCGGCTGACAGACAGCCTATCGGTAATCACTCCTGTAGGGTCACGTGTCGTGAAGTTTGACGCTTAAAGTTTGACGATTTCTCTTTACTAGTGATCTGTGAGAGACAGTATCGTTGTCACAAGTAATGGTTTGAAAGTTTTGTTTACATGGCAAATAAGTATTTCTGTTGTGCTGTTTGTTAAATCAGTATTGCTGTTGGGCAGTTATACAGTTATGGTTGTATAGTTTAAAATATATATATATATTTGGAGATCACTTGATTCAAATGTGCATGAATGGATACACATAGATGTGTACTTCTTTTGTTGGGGTGGTAGGAGAGTTAAATAAATAAAAATGAAGATGATTAGCTGTCTTTTTTTATAAATTCAGTTGTTTAATTTCTAGGTTTTGTGACATTCTTAAAGCTACAAAACTACAAACTGGTCAGTGTATTCACTAGGTTGCTTATGAGGCATAAGGTCCTGTAACAATGCAACAATAATATAACATGCATTGACATGTACTATTAAGACTTTGACCAGTACTACTGACCAGTATAACTAGTAATATTTGACCAGTATCTGTACTTTCACTCAAGTAAGGAAGTTTTGTACTTTGTCCACCTCTGAGTCTTTGGATACTTAGGACTCAAAAAAAAAAAAAAAAAAAAAAAAAAATCTAAATGAAAATTAACATTAAACTTTTGTTCAAACATTAAACCAAGTAATAGTGATATTTCAATGAAAATCAGAGGGGTAGAGGAGCGCTTCCTGGACTCCAAAGTTTGATTAAGATAGTGGTGCTCTTTGGATGGGAAACTAAATACCAAAAATCAAAGAAAGGAGAACTCCAAGGCACTCTCAATTGAAACAGTTAAAAAGCCTTTATTCTAATGGCTTGGTAAAATTAAACATCTAAAAAACTCCAACGCATTTCGGCTACATGCCTTCTTCTGGGAGTTTAAACAGATCTCAAACAAACAGACAGAGTTTCTTATGAACTAACAGTCCACCAATCAGAAGTCTCCATCTGTCAACTGGGATGCTCAGATTACAATTGTTAGTACACAAAAGGGGACAGCAGATGTCAGTATTTCCACTTTGTAACTAATCAATTAAATACGCTCCAACACGGTGACACATAAAAGTTAAAATACACGCATAGTATATACATTTTAAACCACCATAAGACAACAGAACTTCACAGATATACACTGAGGTCAAGTTCCTCATTTAAGCCTGGATATTTAGTAGCCTGCAGGCGGTATATCCAGAAAGCTTCCCGTTGATTAAGCTGTCTTTGTCTATTACCTTTTCTTAAAGGAATGTGGTCAATCCCACAAACCTGTAAAGTAGATTGGTCACTATTGTGATGTTCCATATAGTGTCTTGCCATGGGATAGTTGGTGTTTCCTGTGCGGATTGCGTATTTATGTTCAGCCAGTCTATCCAGTAAACGCCGCTTAGTTCTTCCTACATAAAATACTTTACACACAGGACATTCCAATCTATAAATGACAAAGGTAGATTGACAATTTATAAAATGGTTAATGAGGAATTCCTTTTGGGTACCAGCATCATGGAAAATTCTTATTAGTGATATTTATTGATAACAAAGGATGTGGTGAGGTGAGCAGGGTAGTGGAGTTCAAAGGGTGACTGAGGAAGGTGCTGGGGACAGGGGGGTCGCTGGGGGCAAACAAGGTCGGACAAGGAACTGTGATGAGGAGTGTGTCGTTAAGAGGAGGTAATGAGGGTGATGATGGGGTACTGGTGTGATTGATTGTAGATGATGTGCAGGTGGGGATCAAGAGGGATGCTGGGATGTGTAGTGCAGAGGATGTTGGCTAGGGTTATCTGTGACAGAAGCCCCTCATGATATGACGTGTTTGTAACCCAGAGTTAAAAGAAGTGCAAACCACAAGCTAAAGTTCAAGTTGCTTAACGAATACCTATAGGTTTGTGAAAGGCCCTTATGGTTGTCAAACTGAACACACTTAAATATGCCAAATACCTTGGTACCAGGTGATTTAATTTAATTGGAAATATGGATATATTGGAAAATGGCATTACAAATGTCTAGATCTGAAAAGATCAAGCATCATTCCTTTTCATATTCCACTCAATTATAATTTGTAATGAAATGTGAACTTTGTTAAGAATGAACATATGGATACAAATACTTTTTGGGGCCACTACAAATGCAAACCAATGTGAAATACATCATACAGCTAAAATGTGTCATTCCCCTCCAGATGTCTCTAGTGAGGTTGAAATGCTGAAAAGACTCTCAGATCAAGACTGAACACTTCAGAGAAGTGACATGGGTCACTTAACTGTCAGTTAATGAGTTTTTTCCTTTTATTTTAAGGTCAGTAAAGGTTAAAGAGGTTATAATACATGGTTACAAATGTAAGACTTCATATCATTTATGAAGATAATTTTGTATGCATAATATTATGCATCACTGATTCAGTCAAAACTGATAATCTTGCTTCTAATTGTGGTGTAATAGTCTTCTTTTTCATATCATGTGTGTTTGTAGTATAAGTGTTATTTTGGGTTTATCCATGGTTGCATGATATTTGGTACAACTAGAGAAAGAGAATGTTAATCTTTATGTTTCTTTATATCAAAAGTTTGGTGTATTTTATCTATACTTAGAAGAAAAGGACAATTATGTAAATGGTTCTAGCAGACAGTTAATCAGTAACTTTATATTTTGGGTCCAGAATAATGCATTAGTTAAGCTTTCATTAATGAATAACTTGTTCACAATTAAGCATGAACACACTCATTTAATTATTAACTTTACATCAAGGGTCCTTAATTATGTGCCAGTTAAGCATAAATACATAGTAATTAATGATTTACTTGTACACAATTGTGCAATATATTTAAGCATGGACACAATAGTAATTAATGATTAACTTAACATGGTAAGGGTGTATTAGCCATTAATTACAACTTATTAAACATTTGAAAGATACACATTTATGCCATAAATAAACAGTGATGTAGTGATGTAATTTCTGTGCCATTCTATTAAGTTAACTGAACAATAACCTAGTAATTGTGTTTAATTACTGCTGGTTTTGCAGTAATAAATTGCTAAAATACTGTAATAAAGACAATTTGACCCCCTATTCTAAAGTGAAAGTTATATCCTCATTATTATGACACTTATTGAGTGATATTTAAGTTTACTGACCAGAATTAGCCAATAATTAATGCTAAACTGCCATTAATACAGTACTATATAGTACTATATTATAGTACTGTATTTAGCATTTGTAACATGTCACCTAATAAATGTAAATGCACAGATGTCGTCTAATTTATTGTTTTCTATACCAGTTTACGACTGTTTCCTCTTTATTTTTTGTGCAGCTGTAGTGCTTTTGAGTGACGATTCCTCATTTGTCCTTTAACCCTCAATGTGTTGCCTTTCAATTAAAATGTTTTGTCATGGGTGTGCTTGTTGTTCATTTGTCTCAAAAGTATCATACGATTTGATTGTCAGTGGTGCATTTAGCTGTTCATTAGTGCTGTTGATATCAGTCAACATTTTTATTCATCAGCAAATCAGGCATACAACAAGGCCACGTGCAGGGCTTAATGCTCAATTCAGATTTTTTTGCAAGGCCGTTCACATTTCCAATTAAATGTGACCCAATGTGATCTCCTCTGTGAACGTGAAATGACCCAGAAGTGACCCGCATCCGCAGAAGAGTACTCAACGGTCAACGAAATGCTAGGGTGTGGCTGTAAAGAATTTAGGTCATTGCTACTGGATAATACAAATCCTCTGAGGGAGGGAGAGAGAGAGGGAGAGACAGGGCTGTCAGGCCCTTTATGTCTGTGTGTGAAAAAGTGACAGTTGGATTCGAATTTTCCAAACATTCTGCAATGTTAACACAATGGGACTTTTTTGGCCGCTTTTTCGTCCGCTGTGCGAACATCATACACCCGATCGCTTAGAAAAGTCATAGCACACCTCTCCTCAATGAGCCGGCACTGGGTTGCATTTGAAAAGATCGGATCAGACATATTCTATTGGGATCGATGGCAACAGAATGCCGGCATGTCAAGCGACGCGAAACACGCAACAAATGTTCAGAAATTTAAACTTTCTGCAAATGAGAAGCGATTTTTGCCAGCGATAACCAATAGCAAATAAGGCTTTCAGTGGGAGCTCACGTCACCGTCTTGAGACAGAAGTGTTCGAGGGCGATTTCACAGTTTTATATCATGTATGTGGTTACAGTCAAATCAATGTCAAACCAAATTTTTTATATTAATTGGATTTGTGATCGGTTATGTAATAACTTTGAAATTACGTTATGTTAATTGGCTAAGATGATATCACCTGTTAGTTAACTTTAGTGAGCACGTTGTTTCGTTTTGCGAAAACGTTGGGCAATTGAACTGAACATTTAAACCTCATTTAAGTTCTTAACAAGTTCTCATTTTCTCAGTTATTTTGCTTTATTTTCAAATTAAATCATAGGTTTGTTCTTACATAATAGAGCACGTACGCACATGCACACTCTTCAAAAAAGGTGCTTTTATATTTGCTAACTGTAGTGGGTGACATCAAGGGAGTAAAGTTGTGAATCAAGGGGGTGTGGTTAGCCTAGTATAAAGAGCAGTGGTAGGAACGAGAAAAGTAAGTGCGTTTGTTTCTGGTCGGCGGAAATCGATCGACACTCATGTTCGTATGCCAGAGGTTCGCATGTGGATGTGTTTGGATCTTTGAGACAGGTATGAGCTGATTCGAATTACCTAGGACTAGTTCGCAAAAGTAGGTTTTAACATAATTGTAAATATTTAATAAAGGGTTAAATTGACAACAGTAGTTATTGAGGCAAAGTTGTTGAGATCTATCAAATGATATGTATATTGCGTGGATGTGTGTAACACCACGTGGTTACAGAGCCATAAAACTCACTAGTGGCCGATTTCTTTCAAAATTCGTACAGACCTCTAGGACCATGAGTCGAACATGTCCATGAGTTTTGTTCCGATCGGCCTTCATTAACCTTGTCTAATAAATGCTCAAATTCATTGGCCGATGGCGGCCATGTTTTTTGAGATACACCAATCTCCTCATAGACATGCATGGCACCTTGGACCAAGACACTGCATACCAATTTTCAAGTCAATTGGATTAACGGTCAGGTGGTCATAGGCCTTTTTATGTTTTTTCATGTTACAGCACCCCCTAGTGTTTAATCATCGCAATTTGTTTACCGTGACCCCAGATTGAACGCATACATATATGTACCGAGTCTGGTGAGGGTATCTCATTTACTTCTCGAGTTATAACCATTTTAGTAAAATAGGCTCCTCCCACAACGTTACTTTTGCGTCCCCTAGCGACCGTGAATCAAAATGTCAACTTTTTTTTGATCATTATTGATATTCAGACTCCAGAAAACATTTCTTCACTGGTTCGGTTCCGATCGGGCGAAAAACCTAGGAGTAGTTTGCAAAAGTACGTTTTTAACAAAATTCAAAATGGCGGACAAATTTGCATGTACATGTTGGATGTACATCCATCTAGGGGTGTGTTTCCCATAAAAACGACGTAACCCGCTGCTTCACTACCATAATATGATACATCGTTAAAGAAATCAACTAGCTAGTTTCCTACAACCATATTGTCGCAAATTTGTCACTCAACCACATTGGTTAATGATGTAACCCCCTTGGTGGAGTAATAACTTCTTTTAATTAATCTGTTTGAGATCAAATTAATGCTAGATGTTTTGCTAGAAATTACTGACATGGCATCTGTGGACTATTTCTCATTTTCTCAGTTATTTTGCTTTATTTTAAAATTAAATCATAGGTTTGTTCTTACATAATAGAGCACGTACGCACATGCACACTCTTCAAGATCCAGATTGTACTGAATGTCAGCTTGCTTATTTTGCTCGAGATAAGAGTCTACATGGCATATGCGAACAAGAAACTATGCTTCTAACCACAGGTCGAGAGCTGTTGTTCCAACCACACTTTGTGATGCTGCTTGTGAAAGTTTGTTGGAACTATGGTTTCGGGAAACACAAACTCATTCTGATAATGACGGAACTTATGACCATAATTGGATAACGATGCTTTTGGGAAACTCACTCCAGTTCATTTTGGATCATCTGCATTTGGCATACGGGGCAAACACCTCAAAGGACTTAGTCATGTTTGTTTGTTTAAAGGGTAACTAAACCCCTGGTCAGAGCCTGACTCCACCCACTAGCAATATTTGAAAAATGCTGGAAAAGTGGGCAGAGCCCAGCGAAGATAGAGGGGATGAACGGATCTATCCTGATCGTTTTCAATACTCGCAATTCCAACTCCTGACTCGCTACAGTGGTTTTGACGAAACAAGATTGTTTTTATACTGCCACGGGCATGGTGAGCTGAAACCTGCTTACGTCAGCTCTCACCGCTACCGTCACGAACTACCGCAAACATCCAATAGGAAAATTCAACTGCAGTAGCCACCGTTCAACCTGAAGAGGGCAGCACTCAGACGTTTTTACACCATATATTGTAGAATTAAAACACTTAATACCCAAATGTCGAAAACGTTACTTGAATCAATGAACAGCACTAATAAAGCCCCAGTCTCACAGATCATTCATTAAAAAAATTGGTTTAGTGTTTAGGGTAACACTTTACTTGAAGTTGTGTACATAAGACTGACATGACACCTTCATAACCATGACATGACATATGTCATGAATATGAAGTAGGGTTTATGCATATTTATGACAACTGTCATTAAGTGTCTTTCGCTCAATAATGTCATTTTAAATGCAAATATGACATTTTTTAAGATGTCTTTGTTATGACATCTTCACATAAACCATAACATCATAACCTGTCAGTGTCTTTGTCATGACATTTGACATTAAATTAAGTTAAACTGTCATGTGGTTGGTTTTGACATTGGCTGTCATCAGTCCATTATAACTGTGTCATGAATATTTTTCGTGACCTCAACTACAGTGGTACAAATTGAATTTGTCATTAAACAGTTATAATGGCTTCATGACAGCCAATGTCAAAACCCAGATAGCAAAATTGCTGTGGCCCAGATCCGGCCCACACTTTACCCTTTCATCTGGCCCACATACCGCGTGGAATGATGGCACTTAGGCGGTCCGCTCCTGCTTGCCAGATGTGGGCTACAATCAGGGGCGTCGCCAGCCGATTTTGCCGGGGCTTCAGCCCCGAATGTTTTGAGTCAAGCCCCGAATGTAATGATGACTGTCACTGTGCAAATATGAAACTGGACAAACAATTGCCTATGTAAACGCCCGAAATCATAAGTTGCTTTATTTCATTGCGCTTTGGCTTTGCATGCATACAGCCTGTAAAAAATAGATCTTAAAAATAATCTAGCCTATAGAATACATTTCTTTGCTGTCGGTAGCCTATGGGCTACTCCGTTTCTTGCTCTCTGTTAAATATGCAGCAGCAGCAGGTAGGGGAGGAGCTAGCACAGTCAACCGCAAGAGCCTGAGTTAACAACTGAGACAGTCAGCGAGCGGGAAAGAAAAAATTAAAGAAAAATGAAGCAAACGAGACTTTGGGGATTTTTCGGAAAGAAGTCAGTGGGTAAGAATTCAGTTTTTTTTTATCCTTAAAGTCTGAAGATAGATCATCATCTGGCTGGCTTTCACTGTAGGCCTATTTGTTTAACTAGCTAGTTATTACCATAGGCTAACATTATAACGTTAGCACTTAGGCCTACTGGCATTTTCTAGTACAGACTCTCTTCCGGATAAAAACACAGGAGAAGAAGCTGAAACAAGTGATAGAAGATTGCTCACTCTCTCAAATATAAAATAACGTGATCATCATCAAACATTAAACGTAAATCAAAAATCCGCTTAATATTATCAAAGGGGACCACCTGTCCTGCATTTTGTGAAGCTGTGAAGAATGTGAAGCTTTGTCGTCCCGCGTCACGCAAGTCATAAGCAGTGTGCCTCATTTTAATTTTGTCTGCATCATTTTATTTAATCCTTTAAATTCCAATTCGAATGTTGCCTTTCTTTATGAAACTTACCAACATTCAAGTGTTGATAAAAAAGAATGCATGAAGCTAATGAAATGTCTTTAAAATTAAAGTACAGTTAAAGGTATTTTTTAATAAAAAATATCTACGTTTGAACATAATAGTGTACTGCAAGTGCAAAAAAATACATAAATACTGAACTATAACAAGTATAAGTTTATGTTCACTTTAAGAAAACTTGCAAGTATACTTGCAGTATAAACTAGTAGTTTACTGACAGTACACTTCAGTGTGTACTTTCATAAACTAAAAAATACTAACTGTATTAAAATAGTAAACTACTACTAGTATACTTATAAGTTCACTTGTAGTACAGATGCATTACAAATGAGAAACCTAGTTGTGTACTTAAAGTTTACTACTCTTACACTTATAATACATTTAAACGAATAATACTTCTTCATAAAATGAACTTGAAGTATACTTCTTTTTCGTAAGGGTAGCCAGAAACATTAGTTTTATCCCACTGCACTGAATACTTTCCTTGTTTATCAGGTGTTGTTTTCTCTAAGGATAACCAATAAGCATTCACATAAAATGTATGTGTGACTTGTTTTGTGTTTGTAGTAAATATACACTTTGATTTGATTAAATGGTTTTGTAGAGGGTAGCAAAGATGAGCTGCAGACTGGGGAGGAGCCAGCAGCATCAGTAGCAGCTGTGCCAGGATCAGACATGGAAACTGGTAACAATTAATCAGTCATTTTACTTTGGAGAAAGATAAAAGTGAAACATTGTTTATCCCAATACTCCTAATGAAAAGTTTTTGACAGATGTACATTGAGAATTATATACAGTTCGATGCCATGGTGTGTCAATGAATGTAGACTAAAGTCATCTATGTATAGAGGGAATGCATATAGATATAGATAGGTCTAAATCCGAGTGATCACTTACATTAATGTTATACTGTATATCATCATATCGTCCAGCCCTAAAACTTGTATAGTTTTTTGTCAGTGTTTATTTAAAAACATCCAATTATGCAGAATATAGTCTGCTCTGTAGCTTTTTGCAGTCTATAAAAATATTCCTAATATGCCGCTCAGTCTTTTTGCCACTTAGTGGTGCTTGGCCCCTAATAAGAACCGGAACAGATACAATAGGTGCCTCCGCACCTTCGGTGCTTGGCCCCTAAAAACCGCTTCGAGTGATCCCTGTATTTACACAAAATGGTCTGGGCTAAGCCCCGGATGTCCTTCAATGCTGGAAACGCCCCTGGCTACAATTAAGCCATAGCAATGCCGCATGTCAGCCATAAAAAAAAAAAAAAAACGAAGCAGAATTGGCCCACATCTGGCCCAGACACCAAATTTGCTGTGGCCCAGATCCGGCCCACACTTGACACTTTCATCTGGCCCACATACCGCATGGGACCGACCAAGTGCCATCATTCCACGCGGTATGTGGCCCAGATGAAAGTGCCAAGTGTGGGCCGGATCTGGGCCACAGCAATTTTGGTGTCTGGGCCAGTTCTGCTTCGTTTTTTTTTTTTTTATGGCTGACCTGCGGCATTGCTATGCCTTAATTGTGGCCCAAATCTGGCAAACAGGAGCGGACCGCCCAAGTGCCATCATTCCACGCGGTATGTGAGCCAGATGAAAGTGTCAAGTGTGGGCCGGATCTGGGCCACAGCAATTTTAGTGTCTGGGCCAGATGTGTGCCAGTTCTGCTTCATTATTTTTTTTACGGCTGACATGCGGCATTGCTATGGCTTAATTGTGACCCAAATCTGGCAAACAGGAGCGGACCGCCCAAGTGCCATCATTCTACGCGGTATGTGAGCCAGATGAAAGTGTCAAGTGTGGGCCGGATCTGGGCCACAGCAATTTTGGTGTCTGGGCCAGTTCTGCTCCATTTGTTTTGTTTATGGCTGACATGCAGCATTGCTTTTGCCTAATTGTGGCCCAAATCTGGCAAACAGGAACGGACCGCCCAAGTGCCATCATTTCACGCGGTATGTGGGCCAGATGAAAATTAAGGTACTTAAGGCAGTCCCCTCCTGTTTGCCAAATTTGGGCCACAATTAAGCCATAGCAATGCCACATGTAACCCAACAACAAACCAAATAAACCACACCTGGCCACAGTTGATTTTTATACAAACCCTGGTCTTTCCCAACATTCCTCATGCAGCATGGAATGGTGGCACTTGCAATGCATTCCTGTTTGCCAGATCTGGTCCACAAGTAGGCCATTTGTTCAGCCACATGTTAGCCAAGAATTACATAGATATAGCATAACTGTGTGTTTTTGTGTGTGCATGCTTTGCCATATGACTGACACTAAGAGAAATATACACCATTTAAAAATGCCCCCTTTTTATGTTAAGAGAAGTTACAACAGATGATTTAAACACATTTATGAAAACATCTGCATTATTTATTAATATTGTCAAAGAACAACCAAGTGCAAGTTTCCATTTTCAAAACTAGAAAGCAATCTAAAAAAAATTGTAATAATAAACAAACAAAAAATATGTGCATATAAAACATCTTAGAACTAAACAAAAAACAAAACATGTTTCCAGTTGGTCATCCAAAAAAAAAAAAAGGCAATGCAGAAGTAAACACACTAGAAAACACTGACAAATGGAGCCATCCAAAATGAAAGAATTTGGCCTCCTTGACTGGGCCCATCTGCGTCATCATGGTAATCTTGCAAGCCTTTATTGGATACACACACAAAAAAAACTGTTGACTCAGTAACAGAATGCTGATTTTACAATAGTATTTTAATAGCAATAGCACATTAATACTGAATGGGGAAAAAATGGACTGGACCTACCAGTGCATTAAACAGTTTGGTAACTCTAAAGGCCTATTTATACTTCTGTGTCGAACTCACGCCGTAGCTACGTTGTAGGCTGTGTGTAGCGCGCGTACCCTTCGGCGTACCGTGACGTGCACCTCTCCAAAAATGTAACAATGCGTCAACTCTACGCGGACGCAAGCGCTGTGATTGGTCTGCCAGGACCGCTCTCTCGGGTTTCACATGCTCCCTCTGCAAGTGTAATTGTGCGTCAATGCGGACAACGACGCAGAAGTACAAATGAAAACCAACGCGTTGCCTACAGCCTAGAGGCTCCGGCGTAGGTCCAACGCAGAAGTATAATGAGGCCTTAAGGCCTTAAAGGGATAGTTCACCCAAAAATGACAATTTTGTCAGTATTTACTCACCCTCATGTTGTTCCAACCCCGTAAGACCTTCGTTCATCTTAGGAACACGAATTAAGATATTTTTGATGAAATCTGAGAGCTGGATCACTCCTCCACTAGTCCATAGGCTTCTTCAAGGATTGAAACTTGCCGGCCTCGAAAAGTTATTAAAAACATTGTTAAAATGGTCCAAGTGACTACAGTGGCTCAATCTTAAGTTTATCAAGCGACGAGAATACTTTTTGTGCGCAAAAACAAACAAAAATAACGACTTTATTTAAACTATTCATTTCCTTCTCGTGTGCCTCTAGTCAGTTAAACTAGTATGTTTGCGTAGAGCTACGTCACACGTAGGCTCACTATTGGCCAACGCTGGTCATGTGTGTGATGCGTGTGACGTACAACAACAGACGCTCACGCTGTTACACTAGTTTAACTGACTCAGAAGGAAATGAAGAGTTGAAATAAAGTCGTTATTTTTGTTTGTTTTTGCGCACAAAGTATTCTCGTCGCTTGATAAACTTATGGTTGAGCCACTGTAGTCACTTGGACTATTTTAACAATGTTTTCAATACGTTTTCTGGGCCGGCAAGTTTCAATCCCTTAGAAGCCTATGGAGGAGTGATTCAGCTCTCAGATTTCATTATAAATATCTTAATTTGTGTTCCGAAGATGAACGAAAATCTTACGGGGTTGGAACAACATGAGTAATTACTGACAGAATTTTCATTTTTGGGTGAACTAACCCTTTAACTAATGTTAAAGTTTTACCAATGTTTTAAAGTATACCTTGCAGCCAATCAGAATTCAAGTATTCAGACAGACCATGGTGTTATACACATATAGCAAAAACACAATGAAACTGACTTACAGGTGTCTTGGGACCTCCTCCGTTTCTCCCTTTCTCTTCTCCCTCCGTCTCGAGCCATTTTTTAATAAATGTTTCAATTTCTTGATCGGTGGCCGCAGCTGTCAGTCTATTGTTTCTGACAGTTCCTAAAAATATATAACATTGTAAATGCAAGGATGGATTAGACAACTAAGTGCATACTTTGCCAGTGCAACTGTAAAGAACATTTTGGCCACGGACAAGGACACTCTTTGTTTCCAGTAGTGATCGACCGATATTGATTTTTATAACCGATACCGATTATTTGCATGTTTTTTGTGCCCGATAACCGATATGCAGAACCGATATTTATTTACTGTTATACTTCTGTTTTTGACACAATTATTACAACACAAATGAACTGAACAAACCATTTTATTTATAACAATTACTCCCTCCTTGCATACAAAAAAAACTTTATATTTATACACAAATAAATAAAGGGGTCTGAGTCCAAAAAATAAAGTGCACTGTTACTAAGTGTCTTTGTTTAAAAATAAAAGCTTTGAGGTAAAAAATAAAGCACAAAAATTATTCTAACATATTGGGGGAACAAAATCTAAATTACCAGAATTTTTTTTATAAATTTGTAATAAAGAAGTTTCAATTAAATAATTGACAGGGGAGTCAAATCACATTCGCAGGAATGTAATTCATTTTAAACAGTTTTAGAAGGTTTATGTGCCGTTTAAAGAGTGAGGAATAATTCACTGGGTAATATTAATTCACTGAATAATATTAGCTGGAATATAACATTGTCGGGAAAGTAACAAACAAAACAGCATACATCATTGCATTTTCCAACTAGTATGTTATTAATTATTAATAATATTTTTGTCGGTCTAGATCATGAAATGCTTTCTGACAATGCATTTACACAGAACTATAACTTATGGTGTGTTCACACCGAACGCGAATTTAATTATTTGCTTGAGTGGATTA
>CM060634.1:26982500-27007500 GCA_030578275.1 Meda fulgida | reverse complement strand
CAGTCGTTGACCCTGGCCTGTTCCAGCTCCCCTTCAGTCATGCCCAGGCACTCTTCGTGGTACCACCTCTCGCAGGTATCACACTGGATCTAGAAAGTAATAAGTTGGAAATATCACTGATCTGCTACAAACACGGATCCACGGTTTTATATTGTTACTGCTTTTTTACTTTCCAATTCATCTTTCACAAGTGAAAGAAACAAACATACCCAATTTGTCAAAGGAGGCCCACTTCCACTTGGCCTTTTCAGTGAGCACATGGCACAGTTATTGGCCTCATCAAACACTAAAATATTAAAGTATAAACAGAAATAAATTGGTAACACAAACATAAGGTATCTAAAGCTCAATGTAAATGTCCTTGTTTAATTGAAAAGCCTTAAAATCACTTTGCAGACATCACATACTGCAAAGACTGCATACATTTCATTTGTTCTGTACTAAACCATAACCAATGAGATATTCAGGTTATTTCTAAATGCAGCCTTTAAACCAGGCTTTAAAATATTGTATAACCTCTAGTGAAAATAACAATATGTCTAACTGGTGTCAAGACAGTACCATTAATAAACAGTCCATTTACATCCCTTTCATTCTTGTTAACCTCTTCATATCACTGTATATCTATGACCATATTACATCAGTATTACTGTGCTGTTGTGTCTGTGTTTTGCCTCTTATTAAAATTCTGATTAACGCTGCAAAGAACAACATTCTTTGGTGAGAGAGTTATTGGTAACGCTTTAGATTACAGCCCGGAAAGTACTGCGTAATTAAAGCGATTTTACAGTGTAACTTTCAGTTATTATAGTGTACCTATAAAGTACTTACATGTAAGTCTAAGGGAACAACATGTGAAGTTTGGGGAATAACAGGGTAAGAACCAGGAGAATTCTTATTTTTTATATACTTTAGGTATTATAGAACTAAGGGGTACTTATTCTACTATTTACTATTGTACAACAATCACATTTGGGACCAATATATAAAGGTTTCCAAGTCAGTATTATAAGATTGTCTGTATGTATTCTTTTATTGTACTTACCCTGTAACTACATTGAACAAGAGTATATTTCCAAGTATTTTTTAAAAAATACTGTAAAATGTAAATAGCATGTAAGCCCAAACTTAAACATCTGCTCCCAAATGCAAGATTGTTGTATCATTATAGTAGAATAAGTACCCCTTAGTTCTATAATACTTACAGTATAAATATTTTTTTTATTCTCCTTGTTTTTACCCCTTTATTCCCAAAACTTTGCATATTGTTCCCTTATACTTACATGCAAGTACTTCATATAATCACTTAAAAGTTATGCTGTAAATTCATCTTAATTGCACAGTACTTTCCGGGCTGTAATATAAAGTGTTAGCAATTAAATATAAGGTTTTTTTTCTGTACATGTTATGAAATCTTTACAGCTCCTTGTAGTTTTTTAAAACAGCTATAATCTGTTCTGTGTTGTGGCTACCAACTCCCATATGTTGACCCGAAATCACTGGTCACCACGGCTTCATAGGCCGTAATGTAGTCATTTGACTTAAAATGAATCATTAAAACTAAATTGCAAATTTACATAGGTCTGTTTCACCTCTGATGGAGGTGTTATTAAATGTAACAGACACCCCCTAATGCAGAGAGACATATTACATAAAGCTGTGTGACTACTGTACGATTGTAGTAGATATTTGATTTTAATATAGATTTGTATCTTTTGAGCTGTATTAAGCTGTGATACTACTCTGACAAGCCTACATTTTGTGGTGGCTTTAATGTAATAGTATACAACCGGGCTATGAGTGGCAACTCTTAAATGGTCTGAACTCTCTCTTCACTGCACTGTGAAATTCCTTTTATAACTGTATAATTTCCTGTAAAGGTGCATCACAGATTTTCTTTTTATTCAAATTACTTCATTGAAGTTTTACCCAAGAAAATATTTTTTTCTACTACTGTTTTACCTTACACTTGACTTCTGTGTTGTGGATTTGAATGCTGTCTACAGTATATTTTGTAAAGCTGCATTTTATTTTGTATTACTCTACACAACAGACAAATACTTGCTTTACAAACCTGATTCTTTCAGTATCTGGAGAGCCATCATTTTTCGCTCTTGTGCCATTTCCTTTTTCGATGTGCCAAAATTTAAAACTGGATCAGCCGGAAATGCGCTCATTATTTCCTTAGCCATCTAAACAAACAATAATATTTAAAAGCATCATCTGGACTGTGTCAGACTCCATGTTAGCATTTACAATACCCCAATTATTTTGTATTCTGTCATACACTACAATGTGTATAAAATGTTGAAACACAAACATTAACTTAATTTACAGAAAAAAAAAAACAGAGAGATAGGTATTACAACACTTCACATACCAAGATGACAATGACCCCACAGCTACTGGCATCCCGCTGGAATGGATGTTTCAGAACTCCTCCTTTCCATTTGATGTCCTCCCACTCTGTTTTGCCATGGATAGTTTTCCTCATATTTAGGTACTCACTGTATGCGATGTATTACGCGAATATGTATTAATTAGGAAAAGAGTACAGAAAGTATGGTTTCATATTCTAAACATTTAAGAATATAGTTATTATTATGGAAAGTCTAAGTACACCCAAATAATATTATTTAAATCTTAATTTCAGAGTATAGACCAAAACAAATTATTTTCATTACTTTTCTCAACACAACAGTCAAAATTAATCAGCTCTTATCTACAAGGTATGAAATGTAAATAAAATATATTACTTTATTGTAATACAAAGTCTTTGCAATGTCTCCTTAAATATTGATATGATTAACCATTAAGCAAACTGGTCAGTAAATACTTAAATTAAATAATATTAAATAAATGTAGCATGCTAACCTAACATCATCTGCATGCCCCTAATCAGGACACGCTTATTGTTAGGTTAATTTATGTTATGCTCCAACCTTTAGGGCTTATGCTACTGGGATAAATTCTTTAGCTGGAGGGAGGTCAACATCCATTACTTAAAGAAATATTACATAATGTCTATATGAAAAAGTTTACATAGTAATAAAACTCTATGGGCATTAACATGCACCATGAAAAACAAACATTTATGGATTATAAATTATACTAACAGTATAAACACCTTAAAGTATGCAAACAATTTAAATGGAGAGAGGTGGACCACTTATTAGTAGGGAGGGAACGAAATCTCTTCAGTGCTGCAAAACTACAGGCAAATACCCATAGAATGTGGCTTGAGGATGTAATGAGTCATACAAAGAATACCTGAATTTTTTAGCTGCATGAATGGAATCAGTTTTCTCTGAGTAACTTTTTGAGGGATCTACCAGGTACACAGTGTGGTTGACCGCATTTATGTACTGAAAATGAAAAGTGGGGAGAATGTACATCTTTTAATAATATTCCAGACACTATAAATAATGACAAATCTCATTCAGCTACTCACCAGAAGTTTCCAGTGGACCTTGCTGAAGTTCACAAATGAAACAATTGCCTGGTAATTGTTCAAGTTGACCTAATGAAGAAGATAAATAATAATTACCTCTGCATTTTAAACCATCATTAAGTATATTTACCTTTTTAAAGCAAGATGGAAAGCAGGCAAATTTGTTATGTAATTTTGCAATAGATTATATATTATTTTTCATGTGTAAGCCTTATAATATTAGTCCCTGCAAACACACACACAAATTTGCATATTCACACTATAGTCCAGCCACTGTGATCACCTTTGACAAACTCTGCCGGGCAATCTGCGTGCTGTCGCCATTCAGAATCACCTATGCTGTGTAGTGATTGAGAATGTATATGGAGTTCCCCATCTCCAGTTGATTGACAGCAAGATGAAACAGGCCTTCAATTATCTACATGGGAAATGTTGGGGAAATGGTTTTATTTATTTTAAGATGCATTATAAATTAGGAATACAATGTTAAGAAGACATCAAACATATATCTGTTTCAATTATAAGGATACACAATTAAAATCGCAATTTTAACATCAGTCAGATTTGCTGTAATTTGTGAAAAAAAAATTTTTATGTGTTGTATTACAACCATTCATTTCAATATTTTAATTTTTAATCTAAAAAAAACACATTCCCAAAAAACACATGGGTAACTAACCATGTTTATGATAAAACATTACAATAATTGCCCATCATTAATTGGTATCTGTAATGCAGGACAAATGATTACTTCTATATTAACAGTTAAGCTAACTGTCACATTTCTGTGTGTTTAAGTTATGTTCTGTGATCTTGTTTCGCCAGACCCAAAGATGAACAAGGGAAGAAGAGGAAAGAAGAAAAAGGTGAACCCCATTAACACACCTATCCTCTTTCAAAATGAGCGCTCTTGAGGAGTATGCAGGGCTTTACCTGGAGCTGTATGATGACATGTCGTTGGAGGAAGAAGAATTAACACAAAGTTTCTGGGGTGGATTAAAGGACCCGCTTGCCCAGCTGATTCTGACAAAAGATCTTGACTTGCCATTCCTGGAGTTCGTGGATCACACACTTTGGGCATGTGGATCCAGATACATGGTGGAAGATCTCCCACTCCAGTCCGTTCCAAGTCCAGAATCAGAGCCCGTCGCCTGCCCGCCAGCGCCTGAGCCCGTCGCCTGCCCGCCAGCGCCTGAGCCCGTCGCCTGCCCGCCAGCGCCTGAGCCCGTCGCCTGCCCGCCAGCGCCTGAGCCCGTCGCCTGCCCGCCAGCGCCTGAGCCCGTCGCCTGCCCGCCAGCGCCTGAGCCCGTCGCCTGCCCGCCAGCGCCTGAGCCCGTCGCCTGCCCGCCAGCGCCTGAGCCCGTCTCCTGCCCGCCAGCGCCTGAGCCCGTCGCCTGCCCGCCAGCGCCTGAGCCCGTCGCCTGCCCGCCAGCGCCTGAGCCCGTCGCCTGACCGCCAGCGCCTGAGCCCGTCGCCTGACCGCCAGCGCCTGAGCCCGTCGCCTGACCGCCAGCGCCTGAGCCCGTCGCCTGACCGCCAGAGCCTGAGCCCGTCGCCTGCCCGCCAGAGCCTGAGCCCGTCGCCTGCCCGCCAGAGCCTGAGCCCGTCGCCTGCCCATTAGAGACTGAGCACAGTTCTGGCCAATGAGTCCAGCCCCAAGCTCCCTGAAATGCTGGTCCCGTCCAGTTCCGAGTCCCATGATGTGCTGGTCCCGTCCAGTTCCGAGTCCCATGATGTGCTGGTCCCGTCCAGTTCCGAGTCCCATGATGAGCTGGTCCCGTCCAGTTCCGAGTCCCATGATGAGCTGGTCCCGTCCAGTTCCGAGTCCCAGGAGGTGCTGGTCCCGTCCAGTCCTGCGTTGACAGAGCCCGTTGATCCAGCGCCAGAGCCCGTTGATCCAGCGCCAGAGCCCGTTGATCCAGCGCCAGAGCTCGTTGACGTCAAGTCTGTTCCCGTTCCTGAGCCTGTCCTTCTCCCTAAGAAAATTTGGGGGGGGGGGGGCTATACGCTATACGACAGCTCCGCCCTGGACGCCCGAGGGTCCGACGGCTCCGCCCTGGACACCCGAGGGTCCGACGGCTCCGCCCTGGACGCCCAGGGGTCCGACGGCTCGGCCCTGGACGCCCAGGGGTCCGACGGCTCGGCCCTGGGCGCCCGAGGGTCCGACGGCTCGGCCCTGGGCGCCCGAGGGTCCGACGGCTCGGCCCTGGGCGCCCGAGGGTCCGACGGCTCGGCCCTGGACGCCCGAGGGTCCGACGGCTCGGCCCTGGACGCCCGAGGGTCCGACGGCTCGGCCCTGGACGCCCGAGGGTCCGACGGCTCGGCCCTGGACGCCCGAGGGTCCGACGGCTCGGCCCTGGACGCCCGAGGGTCCGACGGCTCGGCCCTGGACGCCCGAGGGTCCGACGGCTCGGCCCTGGACGCCCGAGGGTCCGACGGCTCGGCCCTGGACGCCCGAGGGTCCGACGGCTCGGCCCTGGACGCCCGAGGGTCCGACGGCTCGGCCCTGGACGCCCGAGGGTCCGACGGCTCGGCCCTGGACGCCCGAGGGTCCGACGGCTCCGCCGTGGCCAGGCCCACAGCCTGCTCCGCCCTGGTCCCCTGACCAGCCTGCTTCGCCTGGACCGTCCTGGAGTCCAGGATGCCCACCCTCCCACCCCTTTGGATGATATACGGCGCGAGGACGCGCCTTCGGGGAGGGGGGAGGTACTGTCACATTTCTATGTGTTTAAGTTATGTTCTGTGATCTTGTTTCCCCCTGTCTTTGTGATTTTGGTTTAGTCCTGTTAGTTTTCCCGCTCTGTCTAATTAGTTATTCCCTTCACCTGTATTCAGTTAATCTTCCTATTAGTCCCTGTTCATTTAAGCCCTGTGTTTTCCCTCAGTGTTTGTTGGTCGTCGTCAATGTATGGTTGTGTTTCTTTCTGAAGTCCTGGAGTTTTGTTCTTTTGTTTCTGTTTGTTTTTGGAAGTTTAAATTTGGAAATAAATCTTCTAAACTGCAGCTACGGTGTCCTCGTCTTCAGCTCTCTGCACCGCAACCCTTACACTAACACTATTTAATAATATGAAACTTAGATTAACTAATCAACAAGTAATGGTCAATATAGGACTGAGATAGTTACTTAATTAATAATTAATTAAATTAACCTCATTAAAAACTATTAACTATGACACATTATCAGTACTTAACAATTACTTACTAATCACAATATTGTAATGAATGGCCTTAATCAATATGCCTTAGTCATCAGAAAACCTTCCCAACCTGCTGTCATCGCCCTAAAACCAGTTCTCTTCAAATGCCGTTATCACCTCAGCAAAAGACTGTCTACAAGCCTCAAAAGACAGCACAGGAGACACTAGCCATTTGGTCAAAGACTATAGAGATAAACTTCCAATACACAAGGACACTTACCGGTACTCCATTCTTACCCACAAACTTTCCCAAATGTTTATAGAATTTCCTCTGGGATTTATGCATCAAAATTATGCACCAAATTGGTGTGAACTGATAGGACCTTTAAGAGTATCTGATTAGGTCAGATCTTTGTAGCCTTTAGATGCGTTTCTAAGTTATTGTGCCCTTTTAAGGTGACCCTGATTCTCAGTTTCTCGTAGGTTGCGGTTAACTAATTGTAATCTTGCCATTCTCTTTTCCTTTCTCTCTCTTTCTTCACATTTCTTTACTTTCTTCGATTCTGTATAGAATCTTTGTTTAGTTTAGTTGTGTGTATAGCCTACCGTAGTTTCGTTTATTAAACCATTATATTCACACGTTTATTGTCTCTGTGTTTGCCACATATGGAAATCACTTAAACTTAAATCTTGATCTAGCTATACCTGCTATTACTCTGCTAGTACTTTATTTACTTTAGCTGGAAAAGGTTATTCTGTCTTGGCCAGGAAGATAATATATTTCCAAGAATTAATGATTGATTATGCTTTCTGTTCATTGGATGAACTGATTAAATAATTGTACTATTACTTCTAATACAGTCAATTCTTAAAATCATTAAAATATTTATAATTGATTATAATCTGTTAAAATTAATTATAAATATTTATTTTATACTGTAACTCGTTACAATATTAACATGTGTCTGAGACATAATAAATTGCATTTTTTACTCCTTTTGTGATCTGGATCTTTATTTTTATGTAGAAAAAATAATCAAGTTTTTCAATTTAAAATAATGGCTCAGATCACTAGTAGATCATGCAGAGTTAGTATGATAAGTCACTTCTTGTACACGTTATTGTGATCATTATTTAGGAATTATTTTTTATTTGTCATCGTCCATTGTTAGTTTTTAACGAAGCTAGTTTCATTTTGTAATTATTGAGTAACAATTGCGGAACTATTTTAATCATAAATTGACTCACTGATTAGTTAATCTTGTTTCCATATTTGTTAATAATGATAGCTTAAGTGTTAATATAGAACAACTCATTTGCCCTGTATTATTCATGTACCTATTCATGATAGACCATTATTGTAAAGTGTTACTCTGTTTATAAAAATCGTTTTTCTAAAAGATGTTACATGTTGCTGTCTATGTGATGCTATTCCAATAACAGTGACAGTCATGACATGATGTAACGTTGACTTGTATAAGCTTTTATAACTACAGATTTATAGTTTAAAAATGAACTACAGCTTGTATAACTTAATTTTTAAGAGAATGAGATGCACACTATACCTCGCCATGTAGCCACCGGTGCGGTTGAAGTGTACGGAGCTCTTTGTGGCGAATAATTATGGTTTGTCCTGTGTTTTGGGTGGGGATCACAGAAACCACAACCTCTGTGTCCCTTCTTTTCCACAAGGAGGTGAGCTGCATGGCATAAATTTCAACCAAACATTACACATTGATAATTATACATTGAAAGTGTACACATTTTTTGTCTCTCTGTTTTTTAAACAAATATATTGTTCCTTTTTACTTGTCATACAAATAATAACCTTTAAAAGTTACTACTATCAGTTAGATCGTTTGATACTAGAAACCCTTCTTACTTGACGCTGTGTGGTTACTGATGTCTTGGATGGTTCTTGGGGTTTGTTTGGGATATCCCCATGTACTAGAGCTTTTCCATCCAAAGTTTTTTCATGGTCCTCCTGCAGGGATGAACTAGGCTGTGGTGAAAACTTTTGGTTTCCAATGGGACCCACAGGCACTGAGGTCTCAACCTATAAACAGTGTGTTTAAAAACAGATCACATTATTAAGGAGCCTCATTTAACAGTCTCTCCATTTGTCTTTTAATTTGCTTTTTTTTTTTTTTAAACACTATTAAAGTGTTCCCGGGGAAGGGCTTTATGTAAATTTAGGGTTAGTGATGTCAAAATATCATGTAGTCTCAACCAGCCGTTTGTTTTAGTCCTTAAAAACGATTTCTTTAAAAGCAAATATTTTCCTTTGCTTTCAACTTTGAGCGTTGTAACTTTTGCAGATTTTGTTTAAGCTCAAACAGCAACATTACACACTATCTAAACTTAGAAATGTGAAATCAAAATCACCCCTTTAAAAATATTTTTGTTTAACAAGACTCCATGTTTCAGGTGCATTAATTGGTTTTCTTAAAATGAAGTATTACAGTATTAAGTAAAGACTTGTATAGTGTATGAAATAAAAGAAAATTAATTGATGAAAAAGGGGTTTGGCTGTAAGATGTCTATGTGTAGTAAAATGTCAGATAGGCTGCATTTTCCTTGGCTACAGAATAACTAAAAGTGTTATATTAAGAATAAGATTGTTACTGTTAATTCTACAGAATGCATCACAGTATTACGTTTAAAGTATACCTTCTTGTTTGATTTTTTGAAAACAAATGGCTTGCAGAGTGGAGTGACATATCTCCCCTTCTTTTTCTGCTGGCGTTCCTTCCATTTTTCTTCGTCCGCTCTGTATGTCTTCATAAAGAGAATTAAAATAACTTTGTAGAGCTGGTTTAGATATCAATACATATAATGGGATGACATACAAAATATAATGTTCTGTATATGTAGTTTTCCATAAAAACTGGTACCCATCATATCTTCAATGACACATTTATGAAAAGTATTCAAACCTTTCTTCTGAAAACTCTTTCAGAGTCTTCATACTCCTTCAGGAGAGCGGAGTGACTTGTTTGATAGCGGGCCACAAAGTCATCAAGCCTAGTGAGCCGTCCAGAAGTGAAACGAATGTGCTTTAAGTCCCACTGGCTCTTTTCCATGATTCCCTGTGTTTTATTGTCCTCTGTTATGTTCTGAGCAAGAAATAAAAAACAGGTAAATTCATAACATAATATATCATTTAAACACAATAATAGTACTGAGACAGAGGTCATGTTATGATAAATGTATTATAATAACTTGTCTTTTGAGCTTTCTCACTTTCTCAGGACATTATATCTCCTAGTGCTCTGCTCATAATGAGGTCCTGTCCCATGTCGTCCAAGGTCACCTTTGTACAAAAAGAAAAGAAGCCATGTATTTTCAGAAAACGTACCCAGATTTTTCTATCCGAATAGCGGTATTTTGATTAATTATGGCAAACCTAGCATTATCCCGGTCCACAATCCTGCATATGGGAGAAGATACTTGCTGAGGTGATTGATAAGGCCTTTACAGAAGTACACATTGTGCTCTCCATTCCTGTCCAGTGGAGCATTGGAAATAATTGCCTTGCAATGTTTTGCAAATTTGTTGGCTCCTTTAATGTCCTAAATGTAATGTAACAATGTGTTGTTATTATAAGAGGTGTGTCTGTAAACTGTAGGACTCCAGGCACAATTCAATAGAAGACATCAGCCCTTGATAAACAAGGAAAAATTACAGTTATAAACAGTTACTTAAAAATGCTGCCAAAATCGTTACCATACTGTTATATGTTTTAGAGGCTGCAGTTTCTGTGGAATTCATATTTCTTTCTGTCTTATTCTATTAAATGATGCTGTGTTGTGTTGTTTGAGTGGCAGGTACTTAATTATTTTTTTGTGTAAATAAAAGTAGTTAGTCTTTACAGACAAAACTCACTACAGTTACTTTCTGTACTGACAAAAGGGCTTGTTTTTCCGATGTTATCCTACTATTGTATTAGTATTAAAATAGTGTTAATATAGTATAAATGTAAAATATATATTGCCGTAACAAAGACTTTAAGCATATTCAAAAGCATAGCTGCTGTCCCTACGACATGTATCTAAGTACATTTTCATGCAAGAAATTTCACTTAATTACTGTTTCTTTAAAGTAAATTTACTTGATAATAGAATTATTTCTTCACATCTTTGTTTAAATAAAACCATAAACGTTACAATGTAAAACTAGATTTGTCATTTACCTTCAAGTCCTCAGCATCAGTTTTGGAGTTGGTAGTCACATCCAATGTCTTCCCTGTTTTCTGCAGCCAAGACTGCAGGTTTTTAAAATGTTTTTCAACATTGGCCCCACAGGATGGACTTGAGAAGACAACTGCAGCACTTTGAACCATTTCATCTAGTTCTTTTAAAGTGCTTGCAGTTGTGAGGGCACCAAATACATGCATGGCCAGATGGTAGTGGTTTGGCGCACTGTGAACATAATCTAATAATTAGGTTCAAGAACAAAGTTATGTACTGCAATGTAATATGTAACAGTAACAATAAAATTTCAGAACTTGTGGACATTATATCCAATCTGCCCTTTATTAATACTTTCTGCTCTATTGTAAATGTATTGATTACATCAGTATTCTAAGCATTTCACAGACAGAGTCGATGTAGGGGAATTCTGAGGCCACACTGCCAAGAGACTTTTAAATTGTGTGCATACCTTTCCTTTCAAAGTGCCTTGCCACATCAGTTTGGAACGCCTCTAAGAAATATGTAACTGAGGCTGTGGTGTGGTCAGATAAGTAGCAACAGGTAAAGGGGAGGAGTTTTTTGGGGGATTCCTGACCACCAACTCATAAACATAGAAAGGAGGAGAGCCCTTCTCTTTTCGCATGATGCTGCCAGTGGCATCGAGATACACAATGTCCTCCCCGCATCGCTCCTGATAAATTTCAATTCCCCTTTGTGACCACAGTAAAAAACCTTTTGGTTGAAGCATGATTTTTTTGAAGGACCTCATCAGGACTGTCTTTTTTCTTTTTTAGCATTATTTGAAGACTTATTACCTCATTACTGTGCTGCCGGCTTCTCTGGAGTGCTTCCCACGATATTGTTTTAAACACATCGCGACTTGGAGCCTCATCCCTACAGCCAGACTCCATGACATCATCAGGGATTTTATACAGCTTGTCAAGAAACATGGCTCATGGGGGTTGCCTTTGTAAGTCTTGACCCAGTGTGTTCCTGTCATTTGCTCTTACAGGCCTTCTTTTTAATTCTGTTAAATTGTGATAGCAATGTCCACCTTGGTACTCTTCTGTAGCCTTGAGGTTCTCTTCAGTATCAACTGTAACTGTTACAGTGACAGGGCAATCCTCAAACCTACAGTATCCAAGACAGGAGAATTCAGAACTTGCTCGCATCAAACACAAACCCTTCAGTCTGTGCCTTTTAAAAGCGATGGAGCAGTACGGATGTATGGTCCTTAGTCCTTTCGCAATAACATTGGTCCACTGTAGTCCTTTAAAGCTTCTTTTTTTTCCTATGTTGCTTTAGTTTGTCCCACTCGTTTCTTTCAATGAAAAAGAACGATGGGTTCTTTGGAAGGCGGATTTTAATAAATCCATCTTCATCAGTGTCAGGGTGGTGTGCTGGTAGCTGAAGACGAGGTCACGGGATCTGCGATATTGGTACTTTATTTACAAACTTAACTTCGATTAACATACAAGAACAAAGGAAAGGGAACTCCAGGACTTCAAACACACAAGCGTACATGGACGACGACCAACAAACACTGAGGGAAAACACAAGGCTTAAATGAACAGGGACTGATGGGATAATTAACCAAACACAGGTGAAGGGAATACTAATCAGACATGGCGGGAAAACGAACAGGACTGAACCAAAATCACAAAGACAGGGGAAACCAAGATCACAAACAGGACTCAAACACATTGAAACATGACAGTACCTCCCCCCTCCCAAAGGCGCGACATAGCGCCGTATAACATCCAAAAGGGGTGGGAGGGTGGGCGCTCTGGAGGCTGACGAGGACATGGCGGTGCAGGGACGGGAAGCCTCCAGAGCGGAGCTGGTAGCTCAGGGAACCAGGGTGGAACAGGCTGTGGGCGCGGCCAGGGCGGAGCAGGCTGTGGGCGCGGCCAGGGCGGAGCAGGCTGTGGGCGCGGCCAGGGCGGAGCAGGCTGTGGGCGCGGCCAGGGCGGAGCAGGCTGTGGGCGCGGCCAGGGCGGAGCAGGCTGTGGGCGCGGCCAGGGCGGAGCTGTCGGACCCTCGGGCGTCCAGGGCGGAGCTGTCGGACCCTCGGGCGTCCAGGGCGGAGCTGTCGGACCCTCGGGCGTCCAGGGCGGAGCTGTCGGACCCTCGGGCGTCCAGGGCGGAGCTGTCGGACCCTCGGGCGTCCAGGGCGGAGCTGTCGGACCCTCGGGCGTCCAGGGCGGAGCTGTCGGACCCTCGGGCGTCCAGGGCGGAGCAGGCTGTGGGCACGGCCAGGGCGGAGCTGTCGGACCCTCGGGCGTCCAGGGCGGAGCTGTCGGACCCTAGGGCGTCCAGGGCGGAGCTGTCGGACCCTCGGGCGTCCAGGGCGGAGCTGTCGGACCCTCGGGCGTCCAGGGCGGAGCTGTCGGACCCTCGGGCGTCCAGGGCGGAGCTGTCGGACCCTCGGGCGTCCAGGGCGGAGCTGTCGGACCCTCGGGCGTCCAGGGCGGAGCTGTCGGACCCTCGGGCGTCCAGGGCGGAGCTGTCGGACCCTCGGGCGTCCAGGGCGGCCATGGCGGCGAGGACCCTTCGGGCGGCCATGGCGGCGAGGACCCTTCGGGCGGCCATGGCGGCGAGGACCCTTCGGGCGGCCATGGCGGCGAGGACCCTTCGGGCGGCCATGGCGGCGAGGACCCTTCGGGCGGCCATGGCGGCGAGGACCCTTCGGGCGGCCATGGCGGCGAGGACCCTTCGGGCGGCCATGGCGGCGAGGACCCTTCGGGCGGCCATGGCGGCGAGGACTTCTCGGGTATACCCCCCCCCAAAATTTCCATGGGGAAATTGACCGGAAAGAGGGAGTCCAGGGGCCAAGAGGATCTGGGATTGGGCAGGAACAGCGGAAGATCAGTGGGTTTTGATGCAGGATCAGTGGGCTCTGGTGCAGGTTCAGTGGGCTCTGGTGCAGGTTCAGCGGGCTCTGGCGCAGGATCAGCGGGCTCTGGCGCAGGATCAGCGGGCTCTGGCGCAGGATCAGCGGGCTCTGGCGCAGGATCAGCGGGCTCTGGCGCAGGATCAGCGGGCTCTGGCGCAGGATCAGCGGGCTCTGGCGCAGGATCAGCGGGCTCTGGCGCAGGATCAGCGGGCTCTGGCGCAGGATCAGCGGGCTCTGGCGCAGGATCAGCGGGCTCTGGCGCAGGATCAGCGGGCTCTGGCGCAGGATCAGCGGGCTCTGGCGCAGGATCAGCGGGCTCTGGCGCAGGATCAGCGGGCTCTGGCGCAGGTTCAGCGGGCTCTGGCGCAGGTTCAGCGGGCTCTGGCGCAGGTTCAGCGGGCTCTGGCGCAGGTTCAGCGGGCTCTGGCGCAGGATCAGCGGGCTCTGGCGCAGGATCAGCGGGCTCTGGCGCAGGATCAGCGGGCTCTGGCGCAGGATCAGCGGGCTCTGGCGCAGGATCAGCGGGCTCTGGCGCAGGATCAGCGGGCTCTGGCGCAGGATCAGCGGGCTCTGGCGCAGGATCAGCGGGCTCTGGCGCAGGATCAGCGGGCTCTGGCACATCATGTGACTCGGAACTGGACGGGACCAGTCCATCATGGGACTCGGGATTCGGTTCACTCGACTCGGGGTTGCTGACGTGAAGCCCTGTGCTGGACGGGACCAGCGGTGAAGGCCCTGTGCTGGACGGGACCAGTGGCGAAGAGGGCTTGGTGCTGGACGGGACCAGCGGCGAAGAGGGCTTGGTGCTGGACGGGACCAGCGGCGAAGAGGGCTTGGTGCTGGACGGGACCAGCGGCGAAGAGGGCTTGGTGCTGGACGGGACCAGCGGCGAAGAGGGCTTGGTGCTGGACGGGACCAGCGGCGAAGAGGGCTTGGTGCTGGACGGGACCAGCGGCGAAGAGGGCTTGGTGCTGGACGGGACCAGCACATCGTGGGACTCGAAACTGGACGGGACCAGCAGTAGATGGAGCCCTGGACTGGACTTCACCAATCCAGGGTTGAAATGAGGCCAGCGTGTAGAGTGATGTTGGGTTTCTACTCGACCTGCTCCTCTACTGCGGCCTCCACGATTCCCACGAAACACAGCTTGACGGGTTCCCACGAAGGCTTGTTTCCAGACCTCCATCTTCTTTTTCTTTATGGTTGGTCGTTCTGTCAGGGTGGTGTGCTGGTAGCTGAAGACGAGGTCACGGGATCTGCGATATTGGTACTTTATTTACAAACTTAACTTCGATTAACATACAAGAACAAAGGAAAGGGAACTCCAGGACTTCAAACACACAACCGTACATGGACAACGACCAACAAACACTGAGGGAAAACACAAGGCTTAAATGAACAGGGACTGATGGGATAATTAACCAAACACAGGTGAAGGGAATACTAATCAGACATGGCGGGAAAACGAACAGGACTGAACCAAAATCACAAAGACAGGGGAAACCAAGATCACAAACAGGACTCAAACACATTGAAACATGACAATCAGATGGATAACTAATGGAGCCCTAATGAAAAAATACAATGTTACTGCAACATCTGTCCTGTAAAGATATTTTTTTACAATAATCTAATTTCATGTAGGATTGCATCACACACACGAAAATTACACATGTTGTTGATTTAGATGATTTAAAGAGTTTAGACAATTATTCTACTCCTATAACAATGAATGAATGATTTTTTTTCTCATGTACACTACAAAGCACATGACTAACTGGCTCTGGAGATTTGTGTCCATGGTCATCAGCAGCAGTTTCACTGGCCTCAGACGGCAATGGAGATGGGGAATATTCTGGCTGGCGCTTTGATAACATTTATAATCATGGTGTATAAAATTAATCTAAAAAAGTACAGATAAGGGTATGTTAGGTCTTGCTGTGACTGTGTGTATGATATTGAAAAAAACAAAACAAATATAATGCCTAGCAAACATATAACATTGCTGCATTTTTTTTATGAGAAATTACGAGAAACTTTTATAAGAAAATAAGGTGTTGTAAACTCAATATAACAATCTTCATAACTGGTGATCATCAGCAAGAGGTGTTTTATATTTCTCTCTCTCTCTATCTGTGCGTGTGTGTGTGTGTGTGTGTGTGTGTGTGTGTGTGTGATTTGTAATAATTTGAAGTCAGGAATCATGATTTGAAAGACAGACAGTGAAACAAAGAAATGCTCACCTTTTTAAATATAATTATCAGTCTATATCGATTGTTTTTGGTGTTTGCAATGCCAAGTGCAATGCACACTTGTCCCCAGAAGCCCTCCTTATGTGTGACAGTGTCATCGTAATTGATGAGATTCTTTTTTATGAGTTCAACTGTCTCCACAATTTCATCGTCAACTATACGTTTGGTTTTGTTCTATTGGTGAAAAAAAGGCATTGATAAAAATAAAGAACATAGTTGCACATAGTTATTGGACTAAATGTACTTTCAGGGATGGATGGTAAACGACTGAATTACTCACCCCAAATAACTTGAATGAGTGCACTCTGGATAAAATAAAAAGGGAAGGCATTATAAGACAGCTTTCGTACATATTCCAGTCACATTTTAGAATACTGTTCCATCATTCATGAATAAATACACAGGAACAAATAAGTAATGCACTATTAACATTCTATAAACTACTATTAACTTAAAAGAAACTAATTAAGGAATTAGTCATTAATAGTGCTTAGTGAAATGTGGTAGTTCACTATTAGCTAATCTGGATCAGTAGTATAAAGTAAAAACCTTTCTAAAACCTCCATGCAATAATAAGGAGTTATTAAGCTTTTCACTTAAAAATACTGTTCCAAGTAGTTAAATCCCTCTGAATGGTTTGTTAATATTTGAGTCATTACTATTGGTTTACCAAGTAGATGAAAAAAATTGTTTTTATTAGCTAATAGTGAACTACCACATTCAACTAAGCACTATTACTTAATAATTCATTAATCAGAGTTTTTTGTTAGATAACAGTTGCTAATGCAATGTTAATATAGCGTTACTCGTTTGTTACTGTGTAGTTATTCATTAATGATGGAACAGTACTCTATATAGTGTTACCCCATACTACATCAGTTTAAAAGGTTAGCACTGTAATTACTTTTAGGTGATAGCGTTAACTTAAAACAAAACAAAAAGTTTCTATTTGAAATGATTACGGCAATTAATTGAATCAAAGACTGGCCTAAGTAAATAATTTGTATTTCATTATTCCTTAGTCTCTACTGAATAATAATAAATTGCATTAGACAGACCTCGGAGAAATAGCATATAGCCTAGGCCTAAATGGTTAAATGGTGCTAGGTATAATCTCATTGCCGTAATTATGTTAGCAGCTACTCAAATGTCCCAAATTTCAGCTGTGTAAAGCAAATGGGGCTTATACGTGTAATATAATATGCATTCACCCTTGCTCTTTCTTCGACATCTTTTCCTTCCTCGATTGCTGCAATCTTCGATTTTTTTTTGTGTTTACTAAGAAACAGCTATATGTCTTGAACTTTTAATCGTGCGGTTGTTCCTCTGCTATAAGATGCCAATTTAGGCGTCCCAGGTGCCTGTTTGGAACTTATTCGATTTTTGCTCTTTTGACATTTTGCACGTTGCACAATACTCAGCATAAATATTTAATTATACAATATTTTGTATAATAAATAAATAAATACAATAAATACAAAACACTTTTTCGTTTAGACATAACCCTTCATTTGAAATATAATGGCAATCATCAAGGTCCAATCTCAAGTAGACATTAATACAGTGTTTCTTGTTTACAAGATATAAAAGTAATGTAGTTTACTTAATTTTGCATTATTGCTTTAATCCAAAGTTTTCTTCGCAAAATGTGACATATTATATAAAGTTTTTTTTATTTTATTTTTATTTCTTTAAGTTAATGTACTGAACCACTTTCACTGACGTTAAACTTCCAGTCTTAAGAGGATTTGGCTCCCTCCGGTGGACCAACTTTGCATACATATATATATGTAACTGTGTTTTCCTTAGGCCTATAAAGCTTAGGCTTTACATTATGTAGTTTAGAAAATATTATCCAACACAAAACTGACGGGGAAAAACACGTAAGATAGCAAATCCATTGGCTAAGCACCATGGACAGCGTCAGTTATTTATTCAGAGCAGTTTTAAGGCTCTAATGTCATGAGGCATGATCAAGGATACAAATATGTGTTTATAATATTATGTGATATTTAGTGAGTAAAACTTATGCAAAATTATTTTAGGAACACGATGAACTAAATGAGGAAACATTCAATAGCAGTGTTATAAACGACCTTTGACAGACAAACCAGTCCTAGAGGCAACATGGGAAATGACAGTACTTTTTTATAGATTAAAGTACATAATTTTATGTGAGTGATAAAGATGTATTTACATGTCAGTGTTACATATCACAACAACATTTATATTGCACAGTTAATGTCCACCACAGAGAGATTTGTGTTCAAAAACATTTACAATCGAAAGACAGAAGCAAAAAAGGAATAGGCATAAAAGTCTATTCAGGGAATTGTTCACAACTGATTTAATTTTCCAATTTAATATCATGACAGTTAATTCGACATGGTGCAACATCTGCCATTTCCACTGCCTTGCGCATTGTTGTGACTGAAACAAAAACAAACAAACAAACATGGAAATTATTTGTATTATTAATCAATGACAGAAAACACATGTATTGAAGTTTTTAAAGGCAATTTATTTTGTAATACAACATCAGAATGTCCTGAAACTGTGCAGGTGAAACAGTGAGAAGGTGTACTCTCCATCTGAGGTGAAATTGGGCAGTGTAAACTAGGATTTTATTTAAAAATGATTTTCTGAATGTATAGACACAACAGCTTATTTATGTATTTTGGAGGGCTCTTATTTTGTAATACAACATCAGAATGTCCTGAAACTGTGCAGGTGACACGGTGTGAAGGTGTACTCTCCATCTGAGGTGAAATTGGGCAGTGTAAACTAGGATTTTTTTTAAATGATTTTCTGAATGTAAAGCCAAAACAGCGTATTTATGAATTTTGGAGGGCTCTTATTTTGTAATACAACATCAGAATGTCCTGAAACTGTGCAGGTGAAACAGTGAGAAGGTGTACTCTCCATCTGAGGTGAAATTGGGCAGTGTTAACTAGGATTTGTTTTAAAATGATTATCTGAATGTGAAGCCAAAACAGCGTATTTATGAATTTTGGAGGGCTCTTATTTTGTAATACAACATCAGAATGTCCTGAAACTGTGCAGGTGAAACAGTGAGAAGGTGTACTCTCCATCTGAGGTGAAATTGGGCAGTGTAAACTAGGATTTGTTTTAAAATGATTTTCTGAATGTAAAGCCAAAACAGCGCATTTATGAATTTTGGAGGGCTCTTATTTTGTAATACAACATCAGAATGTCCTGAAACTGTGCAGGTGAAACAGTGAGAAGGTGTACTCTCCATCTGAGGTGAAATTGGGCAGTGTAAACTAGGATTTTTTTTTAATGATTTTCTGAATGTATAGACACAACTGCTTGTTTATGAATTTTGGAGGGCTCTTATTTTGTAATACAACATCAGAATGTCCTGAAACTGTGCAGGTGACACGGTGAGAAGGTGTACTCTCCATCTGAGGTGAAATTGGGCAGTGTAAACTAGGATTTTTTTAAAATGATTTTCTGAATGTAAAGCCAAAACAGCGTATTTATGTATTTTGGAGGGCTCTTATTTTGTAATACAACATCAGAATGTCCTGAAACTGTGCAGGTGACACGGTCAGAAGGTGTACTCTCCATCTGAGGTGAAAATGGGCAGTGTAAACTAGGATTTGTTTTAAAATGATTTTCTGAATGTAAAGCCAAAACAGCGTATTTATGAATTTTGGAGGGCTCTTATTTTGTATTACAACATCAGAATGTCCTGAAACTGTGCAGGTGAAACAGTGAGAAGGTGTACTCTCCATCTGAGGTGAAATTGGGCAGTGTAAACTAGGATTTTTTTTGAATGATTTTCTGAATGTAAAGCCAAAACAGCGTATTTATGAATTTTGGAGGGCTCTTATTTTGTAATGCAACATCAGACTGTCCTTAAACTGTGCAGACGAAACAATGAGAAGGTGTACTCTCCATCTGAGGTGAAATTGGGCAGTGTAAACTAGGATTTTTTTCAAAAATAATTTTCTGAATGTAAAGCCAAAACAGCGTATTTATGAATTTTGGAGGGCTCTTATTTTGTAATACAACATCAGAATGTCCTGAAACTCTGAAACTGTGCAGGTGAAACAGTGAGACGGTGTACTCTCCATCTGAGGTGAAATTGGGCAGTGTAAACTAGGATTTTTTTAAATGATTTTCTGAATGTATAGACACAACAGCTTATATATGAATTTTGGAGGGCTCTTATTTTGTTATACAACATCAGAATGTCCTGAAACTGTGCAGGTGACACGGTGAGAAGGTGTACTCTCCGTCGGAAGTGAAATTGGGCAGTGTAAACTAGGATTTTTTTTTAAATGATTTTCTGAATGTAAAGCCAAAACAGCGTATTTATGAATTTTGGAGGGCTCTTATTTTGTAATACAACATCAGAATGTCCTGAAACTGTAAAGGTGAAACAGTGAGAAGGTGTGCTCTCCATCTGAGGTGAAATTGGGCAGTGTAAACTAGGATTTGTTTTAAAATGATTTTCTGAATGTGAAGCCAAAACAGCGTATTTATGAATTTTGGAGGGCTCTTATTTTGTATTACAACATCAGAATGTCCTGAAACTGTGCAGGTGAAACAGTGAGAAGGTGTACTCTCCATCTGAGGTGAAATTGGGCAGTGTAAACTAGGATTTGTTTTAAAATGATTTTCTGAATGTAAAGCCAAAACAGCGCATTTATGAATTTTGGAGGGCTCTTATTTTGTAATACAACATCAGAATGTCCTGAAACTGTGCAGGTGAAACAGTGAGAAGGTGTACTCTCCATCTGAGGTGAAATTGGGCAGTGTAAACTAGGATTTGTTTTAAAATGATTTTCTGAATGTGAAGCCAAAACAGCGTATTTATGAATTTTGGAGGGCTCTTATTTTGTAATACAACATCAGAATGTCCTGAAACTGTGCAGGTGAAACAGTGAGAAGGTGTACTCTCCATCTGAGGTGAAATTGGGCAGTGTAAACTAGGATTTGTTTTAAAATGATTTTTTGAATGTAAAGCCAAAACAGCTTATTTATGAATTTTGGAGGGCTCTTATTTTGTAATACAACATCAGAATGTCCTGAAACTGTGCAGGTGAAAAAGTGAGAAGGTGTACTCTCCATATGAGGTGAAATTGGGCAGTGTAAACTAGGATTTGTTTTAAATGATTTTCTGAATGTAAAGCCAAAACAGCGTATTTATGTATTTTGGAGGGCTCTTATTTTGTAATACAACATCAGAATGTCCTGAAACTGTGCAGGTGACACGGTCAGAAGGTGTACTCTCCATCTGAGGTGAAATTGGGCAGTGTAAAGTAGGATTTTTTTAAATGATTTTCTGAATGTAAAGCCAAAACAGCGTATTTATGTATTTTGGAGGGCTCTTATTTTGTAATACAACATCAGAATGTCCTGAAACTGTGCAGGTGACACGGTCAGAAGGTGTACTCTCCATCTGAGGTGAAAATGGGCAGTGTAAACTAGGATTTGTTTTAAAATGATTTTCTGAATGTAAAGCCAAAACAGCGTATTTATGAATTTTGGAGGGCTCTTATTTTGTATTACAACATCAGAATGTCCTGAAACTGTGCAGGTGAAACAGTGAGAAGGTGTACTCTCCATCTGAGGTGAAATTGGGCAGTGTAAACTAGGATTTGTTTTTCAAAAATAATTTTCTGAATGTAAAGCCAAAACAGCGTATTTATGAATTTTGGAGGGCTCTTATTTTGTAATACAACATCAGAATGTCCTGAAACTCTGAAACTGTGCAGGTGAAACAGTGAGACGGTGTACTCTCCATCTGAGGTGAAATTGGGCAGTGTAAACTAGGATTTTTTTAAATGATTTTCTGAATGTATAGACACAACAGCTTATATATGAATTTTGGAGGGCTCTTATTTTGTTATACAACATCAGAATGTCCTGAAACTGTGCAGGTGAAACAGTGAGAAGGTGTACTCTCCATCTGAGGTGAAATTGGGCAGTGTAAACTAGGATTTGTTTTAAAATGATTTTCTGAATGTAAAGCCAAAACAGCGTATTTATGAATTTTGGAGGGCTCTTATTTTGTATTACAACATCAGAATGTCCTGAAACTGTGCAGGTGAAACAGTGAGAAGGTGTACTCTCCATCTGAGGTGAAATTGGGCAGTGTAAACTAGGATTTGTTTTTCAAAAATAATTTTCTGAATGTAAAGCCAAAACAGCGTATTTATGAATTTTGGAGGGCTCTTATTTTGTAATACAACATCAGAATGTCCTGAAACTCTGAAACTGTGCAGGTGAAACAGTGAGACGGTGTACTCTCCATCTGAGGTGAAATTGGGCAGTGTAAACTAGGATTTTTTTAAATGATTTTCTGAATGTATAGACACAACAGCTTATATATGAATTTTGGAGGGCTCTTATTTTGTTATACAACATCAGAATGTCCTGAAACTGTGCAGGTGAAACAGTGAGAAGGTGTACTCTCCATCTGAGGTGAAATTGGGCAGTGTAAACTAGGATTTGTTTTAAAATGATTTTCTGAATGTAAAGCCAAAACAGCGCATTTATGAATTTTGGAGGGCTCTTATTTTGTAATACAATATCAGAATGTCCTGAAACTGTGCAGGTGAGACAGTGAGAAGGTGTACTCTCCATCTGAGGTGAAATTGGGCAGTGTAAACTAGGATTTGTTTTAAAATGATTTTCTGAATGTAAAGCCAAAACAGCTTATTTATGAATTTTGGAGGGCTCTTATTTTGTAATACAACATCAGAATGTCCTGAAACTGTGCAGGTGAAAAAGTGAGAAGGTGTACTCTCCATCTGAGGTGAAATTGGGCAGTGTAAACTAGGATTTTTTTTAAATGATTTTCTGAATGTAAAGCCAAAACAGCGTATTTATGTATTTTGGAGGAATCTTATTTTGTAATACAACATCAGAATGTCCTGAAACTGTGCAGGTGACATGGTCAGAAGGTGTACTCTCCATCTGAGGTGAAATTGGGCAGTGTAAAGTAGGATTTTTTTTAATGATTTTCTGAATGTAAAGCCAAAACAGCGTATTTATGAATTTTGGAGGGCTCTTATTTTGTAATACATCAGAATGTCCTGAAACTGTGCAGGTGAAACAGTGAGAAGGTGTACCCTCCATCTGAGGTGAAATTGGGCAGTGTAAACTAGGATTTGTTTTAAAATGATTTTCTGAATGTAAAGCCAAAACAGCGTATTTATGAATTTTGGAGGGCTCTTATTTTGTATTACAACATCAGAATGTCCTGAAACTGTGCAGGTGACACGGTGAGAAGGTGTACTCTCCATCTGAGGTGAAATTGGGCAGTGTAAACTAGGATTTTTTTTTAATGATTTTCTGAATGTAAAGCCAAAACAGCGTATTTATGAATTTTGGAGGGCTCTTATTTTGTAATGCAACATCAGATTGTCCTGAAACTGTGCAGGTGAAACAGTGAGAAGGTGTACTCTCCATCTGAGGTGAAATTGGGCAGTGTAAACTAGGATTTTTTTTAAAAATGATTTTCTGAATGTAAAGCCAAAACAGCGTATTTATGAATTTTGGAGGGCTCTTATTTTGTATTACAACATCAGAATGTCCTGAAACTGTGCAGGTGACACGGTGTGAAGGTGTACTCTCCGTCTGAAGTGAAATTGGGCAGTGTAAACTAGGATTTTTTTTAAATGATTTTCTGAATGTAAAGCCAAAACAGCGTATTTATGAATTTTGGAGGGCTCTTATTTTGTAATAAAACATCAGAATGTCCTGAAACTGTGCAGGTGAAACAGTGAGAAGGTGTGCTCTCCATCTGAGGTGAAATTGGGCAGTGTAAACTAGGATTTGTTTTAAAATGATTTTCTGAATGTGAAGCTAAAAGAGCGTATTTATGAATTTTGGAGGGCTCTTATTTTGTATTACAACATCAGAATGTCCTGAAACTGTGCAGGTGAAACAGTGAGAAGGTGTACTCTCCATCTGAGGTGAAATTGGGCAGTGTAAACTAGGATTTGTTTTAAAATGATTTTCTGAATGTAAAGCCAAAACAGCGTATTTATGAATTTTGGAGGGCTCTTATTTTGTAATACAACATCAGAATGTCCTGAAACTGTGCAGGTGAAACAGTGAGAAGGTGTACTCTCCATCTGAGGTGAAATTGGGCAGTGTAAACTAGGATTTGTTTTAAAATGATTTTCTGAATGTGAAGCCAAAACAGCGTATTTATGAATTTTGGAGGGCTCTTATTTTGTAATACAACATCAGAATGTCCTGGAACTGTGCAGGTGAAACAGTGAGAAGGTGTACTCTCCATCTGAGGTGAAATTGGGCAGTGTAAACTAGGATTTGTTTTAAAATGATTTTCTGAATGTAAAGCCAAAACAGCTTATTTATGAATTTTGGAGGGCTCTTATTTTGTAATACAACATCAGAATGTCCTGAAACTCTGAAACTGTGCAGGTGAAACAGTGAGAAGGTGTACTCTCCATCTGAGGTGAAATTGGGCAGTGTAAACTAGGATTTGTTTTAAAATGATTTTCTGAATGTAAAGCCAAAACAGCGTATTTATGAATTTTGGAGGGCTCTTATTTTGTAATACAACATCAGAATGTCCTGAAACTGTGCAGGTGAAACAGTGAGAAGGTGTACTCTCCATCTGAGGGGAAATTGGGCAGTGTAAACTAGGATTTGTTTTAAAATGATTTTCTGAATGTGAAGCCAAAACAGCGTATTTATGAATTTTGGAGGGCTCTTATTTTGTAATACAACATCAGAATGTCCTGAAACTGTGCAGGTGAAACAGTGAGAAGGTGTACTCTCCATCTGAGGTGAAATTGGGCAGTGTAAACTAGGATTTGTTTTAAAATGATTTTCTGAATGTAAAGCCAAAACAGCTTATTTATGAATTTTGGAGGGCTCTTATTTTGTAATACAACATCAGAATGTCCTGAAACTGTGCATGTGAAAAAGTGAGAAGGTGTACTCTCCATCTGAGGTGAAATTGGGCAGTGTAAACTAGGATTTTTTTTTAATGATTTTCTGAATGTAGACACAACAGCTTGTTTTTGAATTTTGGAGGGCTCTTATTTTGTAATACAACATCA